>JARVZY010006822.1:0-25270 GCA_030686995.1 Artemisia argyi | reverse complement strand
CTTTTAGTAGATCAAGCATTTTATTGTTTACCATATCCACAAGCTCATGTGTGGGTGCCAGAATTGCTCTTTCTTGGAAATATGAGGAGGTGTAAAGGTTTTTTTCCAATTCTGGATATGTTTGTTGAATGATTGATCGTATATGATCATCTGAATCTGGAATTAACATGTCATCTTCAAAATGCACTGTTGATTCTCCGTCATTTTTCCCTCCGATTGTACCGTTGCCAATGTCTAAAATCCAATCTGCAAAATCTTGTATTTCTTTCTTTTCACAATCATTTGTGCCACTTTCCAACCTCAAGTTAACAGTCAACTTCATGACTTTGCAATGTTGCCATAAATATGAGGAGTTAATAGATGAGTGTACTACATCATGCCTTGATCCATTTGTAATGACTGGTAGTATTTGTCTAAAATCTCCTCCAAACAAAACAACCTTTCCCCCAAAAACTTGGTCTGAAGGTTCGTAGGGTGTTGGTCTACATATATCTCGTAATGTTCTATCGATTGCTTCATAGCAATGTCTGTGTGTCATCGGAGCCTCATCCCAAATAATAAGGCTGCACATACGTATCAATTCAGCGAGGTCACTATCTCCGGGTATATGACACATGGAATCATCAACAACATTTATTGGTATTGCAAACCTAGAGTGTGTTGTTCTTCCCCCTTCCAACAAAAGTGCTGCTATACCACTCGATGCAACATTTAACACTATTTGACCTTCAGATCTTAATCTAGCAGATAGAGTTTTGTATAGATACGTCTTACCTGTGCCTCTGTATCCATAAACAAAAAACATTCCACCGCTATCTTCAACAACTGCTTCCATTATAGAATTGTATATATCTCTTTGCTCACTTGTTAGCGTACTATACAATTGTTCATGTTGGTGTCGTAATTCATCTCGATTGTATTTTCGCTCATCATAAACTAATCTGTTGAAATTATCCATTGTCAACATCTCATTAGGATATGGCATATTTGGTATTTGTCTCAAACTTTTATTGTTACAAAGCAGCATGTGTTCAATATATGTGAGACATATATTCTTCCTTTCATCGTCCGTTAGTTCCAAATCTGCAAAATTATTATACCAACATTACTTTTTTGATAAATAAAATATAAGTAAATTAGTTTTATGAACATATCATAGTCTTTTGTGAATTTGTATTTTTAGGAGTATACCTAGGTCATTTCGTTTTCGTCGTTCAATTCGCAATACATCATCTGCCATTACTTGCCATGTTTTCTCATAAACAACCTCCGGTCTTGACATGTTGTCGGTCACAATAAGCATTACGAAAAAAGATCGTAAATAATGTCCCATACCCCACAGGCTGGCTTCCAATAAACCGTCTATATATTCCTTGTCATCTTCTAATAGACCTCTTGCTTGGCATGCTTCTTTATACGTTGCGTAAGTGACGTTTTCGAATTTCTTAAAATCAACCCAATCTTTAGGACCCCTGACTTTGTTTATCAACACTCTTAAATAGAACAGTTCTCCAAAAGCAATGGACACATGGTGGACACGACCAAGACATGTACCTTTTTGTCTTTCAACCCATTTTCTGTCTTCTTGTCTCCATACGTAATGTTGCGGTATTTCATGATAAAGAAGTTTTTGCGCTTTTGTATCTGTTTGGTTAAGTTGCATCCATGAAATAAATTTTGAATCACTTACAGATGCCTTATCCAAAGTGACATCGATACTTTGGCTTGCATCAAATATAACGGATTGTTCACCTTCTAAGTGGAATGGCAATCTCTCAACAGGTGGAAACCTGTAATGGATGTCGAATCCAAATATTCTCCACGATGCCTCACATGCAGATAGATATCGACAATCGTAGTATTCTTTTTATCTCATCCACATCTTCATCTTCTAAACCAACAGTTGCCCTATCTGGTCCCTTGTTAATGTATTTGAATAAGTATTTTATAGAACCAATTTGGTTGCACCATTCGACGTTAATATGTGATTGAAAACGCCGAAGTAATCCAGGGTTATATGGAACAACATATCCATTGTGCAAATCAATTCCACTTTTGTTTATAGTTGAACCATCGTTTCTTCTTTTATAAAGTGCATACCCACTTTCGTCAATGACCGTTTTATCGTTGAACTGTTTTGGGAACTTTTTTGTGCATTTGTTCTTGACTGTGCAAGGACAACTTGGCCTTTCAGGACCACAAGGTCCATGCATCATGTGCTCTGTAACAATTTTATCAAGTTCTGGATCTTCGTTTTTATCTGGAATCTCTGATGAAATAAACCGGTCAATGTGGTCTGTTGTTTTGATCTTATCATCATCTTCAAGAAACAGCAAAATATGTGCATGCGGGAGTCCTCTTTTCTGAAATTCAACTGTGTAAACAGATGTGGCAAAATTATAATGTTATGTATATTATACAATGCATTTTAAAATTATGTATAATGTTGTTAGACATCATATTTAATAATATAAATACCTGCTTTAAGATGACCAAAGTAATTTTTATCTTTGAATTCTTTCATTATAGTATCCAGTTTTTGCTTGAATACACGAGTGATAACATCGGGTCTGTCTTCAGAATTTAGTCCCTTTTCTTCCATAAACCGTTCAATTTCTGGCCAATTTGGGTTGCAAGTGAAGGTAATGAACAAATCTGGGTAACCGTACACCTTGCAAATTGTCATTGCATCTAAGTAGTTTTGCATCATATACCTTGGACTACCTGTGAATGATGATGGCAAAATAACCTTTTTACCTCGTAACTTCACTCCTGAGTCTTCATGTTGAGCTAACTTTACTAATTTGTTATAAGTTTCGCTTCGTAAATCTGGTTGGTTTTTTTCAACATATGACATTCGTTCAGACTCTATCATAGTGTATGCATCAACAATAAACTGTTGACATAAGCGCCTTGAATTGAGTATCATTGACAAAGTGTTCTATCTATCTTGCAAGGTGTATGCAAAATATTCCTTCATTGAGACTCTTGTTTTTTTGTTTGTTGGTGTATAGTCAGTTATACCAAAATGGTATATGTCAGTATCATAACCATCCTCACCGTATGGAAATAAAAGTGGATACTGGAGTGCAAGATATGAGGGGTGTAGTTCACTAATTCGTTTGATGCCACCTTCTTGCATGTGTAGTACTATGTCCCTTTTATTTGTTGCTGTATCAAAATCTCCTACAATTAGTGCTGCAACTTCCTCGGCTGTTGGTAGATTGTATTCTCTTCTATCTCGTTCTCTTGTACCAATTAGGCGTAGCTTTAATTTATTTTTTTCATTTAAACGCACAAATTGTTCGCCAGCCATTCTAAATTGCGCAACTAATGGGTTGATTGCATCAAGCATGTCACGTAAATCGACTGTTAATTGATGGTCCAAAGGATGCTCATCTGTTGCTGTTGATGTATCATAGGTGACTCCATTTATCCGATTCTTTATTTCATTTGGTCGGTCGTAAATATATAACAGCGCAAACATAGGTGGTTTGTTTCCTTCTGGTAGCAATGTACCAATTTGATGGTAATTTTGACCCTGTATTTTGTAACAGTATGGACCACGGCCATTTGTAACAGACATGTCTTGTCTTGCGCCTAGTGAAGTGAATGAAAACATAGAATTATAACGCCTTATATTCTCAATGAATGCTTTGCTTTTAGGATGGTTTCCAGTAATAAGATTCATCAACAATTCTGGAGGTTCATTTGCTTCATTACCTAGTTTTATCTTCCCTCTTCCACAACACATTGAATATTCATTTGTTGTTTTATGTGTGTGACCTACCATAGTCTCTGCATGCCATAGTAACGCGCCACATGCTTCACACGGAAATATTGGGTCTCCATGCTCAATGTACTCTGGTAAAAAAAACATATTGTAGTCATTAACGTTAGAATTGCGTTGTTTCTTAGTTATACAGATTCGTATTGAGCCACTATTTAAATATTGTATAAAGTGTTTATACCATTTGAGATTCCTATGAATGAATCTTTTTTTCGTGAATTGATTGTCTTCCGTTTTCCTTGTAATAATTTACCTTTAAGCCTGTCAGATTTTCTCTTTCTACATTTGCTTCCAAATGGATTGTACTGAATATCACCAGGTCTTAATGTTGTGGTTTCAACAGCATTATCTTCATTTGTTTGTTTTTTTGGATGTCGTCCTCTCTGTCTAATTGTTAAATCTATTTGTGATTCTGGTTCTATGACACCTGCTTTATCTGTTTAAATTAAATAATATCAAACATATCGATTATATGATAAATGTGCATGTATAAGTTATTATACGAAGTGTACAAACGGGAGTTATACTATTGTTTCTATTTGTATATATTATTTGATACTTACTTGATACATCTTCATAAAGTCTTGGTCGTCCACGTGGTTTGGATGTTTTTACATCTTTGTGTTAGTTATGTCTTCCGAGACGTTGGCGCGAAAAGTCAGTATCAACATTGTTTGAAACATTAGCAATTGGATTTTCTGATCCTCTCCGTCTAATTGTTAAATCTATTTGTGAATCTGGTTGTATAACACCTTTTTCATCTGTTTAGATTAAATAATATCAAACATATCGATTATATGATAAATGTTCATGTATAAGTTATTATACAAACTGTACGAAAGGGAGTTATACTATTGTTTCTATTTGTATATGTTATTTGATACTTACTTGATACATCTTCATAAAGTCTTGGTCGTCCACATGATCTGGATGTTTTTACATCTTTGTGTTGGCTATGTCTTCCAGGACGTTGGCGTGAAAAGTCAGTATCAACATTGTTTGAAACATTAGCAATTGGTTTTTATGGTCCTCTTCGTCTAATTGTTAAATCTATTTGTGAGTCTGGTTGTATGACACCTGTTTCATCTGTTTATATTAAATAATATCAAACATATCGATTATATGATAAATGTGGATGTATAAGTTATTATACGAACTGTACGAAAGGGAGTTATACTATTGTTACTATTTGTATCTATTATTTGATACTTACTTAATACATCTTCATAAAGTATTGGTTGTCCACATGGTCTGGATGTTTTTAGCTCTTTGTGTTGCTTATGTCTTCCAGGACGTCGACGTGAAAAGTCAGTATCAACATTGTGCGAAACATTAGCAATTGGATTTTGTGTTGCTGTATTTAACATGATAAGGTATGCAAATTATTAAAAATTGCAATCAAAATAATTGATGGTATAGTGTGTATTTTTTCTTGATTTCATTATTTTTTATACTTGAATCTGTATTTTTTTTTGGATATGATTTGATAGTATATATCATTAATTAAAATGTGATAATCTGTAAATGTATTTGGATATGATTTGATAGTATATATCATTAGTTAAAATGTGATTTCAAAATGTGTAAAGATATATAGGATAATATTTGACACTTATCTTGTTTATATAATAAGAATTTAATTAGAGTAAAAGTTTCATAAAAGCAAAAAGAGTCAAAATAGTTTCAAATAAGTATTTAGTCGAAACTTTGCGAAAGACTGTAGAATTCATTGCTTATTGGAAATTGTTTTGGCTAACATTTTTGATAAGTTTGGTAGTAAGTAAATCAATTGCAAAAACAAAATTAATATTTAAAATTAATTTGTTTATTGAAAAAACATTTGCAAATTGTCTGTTTGATCTGTGTACTCCCTTGATCAATAGGAACATAGATATGTCACAACTTTTTATGAATGCCATTATTAGTAATTCGTTGGAACATCAGTTTAGTTGGTCATTTGAGCTTTACAATACCTGTAGTGATTATTTCTACTTACTTCCTGGGTAATTGCTTGTATGATTAATTTTTACTTATTTCATTTAGCTAATTTCCAACTATTTGTACACACATCTGAAATTCTGAGTATCATTTAAAATGGTGGCGGATGTAAAGCTTGTTTAAAGAGTAGTTACATATGCACTGAATGTAATGGAGCCAAAATAATTAATAATACTATTTGTCAATGAAAATCAAAACAATCATATGAGGGTAACATCTTTAAAACACAAATAAATGATAATGTTTAAAACTTATTATTGAAAATCTTGAATGAAATTAGAATGCTGCATCAAAATTCTTCATCACTATCATCACCATCTGTTGTTTCATAATCTGTTGTGTTATCATTAATGAAATCCGATATATCATCGCCAGAGCTCACTGATCTTATGCTATATGCATCCGAATCAACTTCCCAACTCTCGTCTTCAATATAGTTAGTGCAATTTTTTCCCCATTCACTTTTCCATCAATATCAACCATCTCATCAAACATGTCTTCCTCAATTAGGTTATGTTTGTCCAACTCTTCTCGATCATGTTCTTCATCAACCACAATATATTTGTAATCACCTTGTATTTTTAAAATATGTATTAGTACATTTAATAATTTATAACTATTGAATAAGTAATTATAAAAAAAAATTATCATACATTAACAAATAATTTAATTAAAAAAAAAAAAAAAAAAAAAAAAAAAAAAACCTGTTGAAGAGTCTTCAATAATGTCATCATCTGGAATAATATATTTGGGCTTATACTCCTTTAGATCATAAAAAGGTTCATCAAGATCATTCACATTTACCCAAACCCCATCTTTAGGACTTGCATTTTTTCTAAATTCCTCATCATCTGTATCCTCGTCAAAGAGCATATATTCTTGTTTATTTGATGAAACACATTCGTCTGTTCTTTTACCACGTTTAAAAGATATTGGTGCATCTTCATCAGATATCTTCCATGCAAAAGTTTATAAAAATAAATACATCTCATCAAAACATAATTTATTTTATTTAATTAATGCAAAACAACTGTAAATCTTATCAATAGTTTGTTTTGTTCATTATGACTCAAATCTTTTTTTTTTTTTTTTTTTTTTTTTTTTTGGTGTCCTCATCATCTGATGAAGTTAGATCAATGATTTGTTTCTTCTTCATGGCTGGGGATTTCTTTTCATCATCTGATGATATAACCTGGATAGTATTTGAGTTGCAAATTTTCTTGTTTTTACAAAGTCTTCGACGTTTATTTCCAAAGTTATTAGGTTGTACATATCACAAACTTTTAAACATGTTATATGACAAACATATTGTATAAACTTGGTAGATAGTGAATGAATAAAAAGTTTATAACAATACAATAATTAATAAAAGGATTGAATATTACTAAAACAATTAATACGAATAAATTGAATAAAAGTATTAATTATGTACTTAAGAATGTTAAAATCCAAAGAACATTAATGGTTCTCATGTGTTTGTTAAACATACAGTTTTATCCAAAGGTCATGGGTTCGACCTTTGTTGATTTTTTTCCTACTTTTTTTTTTAAATTCCCATTATTTTTTGTAACTTAAATTTTCATTATAAAAGTATGTTTTACAAATTTATATTATAACGACATACAAATACACCTAATCATCTACAAAATCAAATTATAATACAACTACTTTATTTACCAAATAAACAACTAAAAATAAGATGAAAAATAGTAAAATCACGTACGTTTTCATTATCGGAAATTACAATGGTTTCTTCTATTGAAGTCAAGTGGGTTTCAATGGAAGACTTGGTATCTAGTGGTTGTTTTCTCGATTTCTAACAAAAAATAACGAATACAATAATTGTTATAATATGTACCACAACATTTACAATGTACATTAACATAAGCATATATTATAATATGAATATTCAAAAGTCATAATGTAATTAAAAATAAAAACAATACCTTCATGGAGTTTCGTTTTGTCATTATGGTGATAATGTGATGAGTACTAACCAAATTGATTAATGAATAACCGAGATTATAAACCTATATTTATAGATGTTTAACAGCTATATTAATTAGGAAAATATATATCTAGATTCATATTACGAATTAAGATTTGTTCTACACTTACGAATTAGATATATTAAAGGAATGGATATACCTTATATCGGATTTAAATATCTTATCATAATAATAATTTTAAAATATAAATTTGTAAAACATAATATTTTTAATATTTGTATTTACTAATTGGTTTTAATTATTTCTTTTTATGTTATAATATATATTTTTATAATGTATTAAGATAAGTATCAAATATCGAATTAATATTAATATAAATTATGCAATTCAACTAATTACTTGAAAGATAAATATAAAGTAAACAAAGTACTTTAAAAACATAAATAAAAAGTCTTAATATTACTTAAATTAAAAATAAAATACATAAAAACTTAAATTAAAACAAATCTACAAATTTTCAGATTTAAATGATAAATGAAGTTGCTCATAATCATATGTTTCAAGCTCTTCATCTTCAACTTCATTGTCATCCAAATCAACTTCAGTCAATGTCTTCATTTTTTTGGATCTCCTATGATCCCTAACTTCTTTCATAAGCTGTTTGTGTTTCTTCCTCTCCTCTTTTTTTTGTTTTTTTTTTTCTTCTTTTTTTTCCTCTTTATCTTCCCATTTGCGTTTTTTTGATGCTTGTTTTTGAGCCTGTAGCCAATCATACACTACAGCAATTGAGTCTTCAACACCCTCGGCATGATTATCTTGAACTACATCTGCATGCATTTTAAATAATTATTTTAATAACATTTAAATAGTTTAGGTTAAATAACAAATAGATTTAAAACATTGATTTTTACTTACCTAATACCTCTGCAACTTGAACAATATCTTGATTGGCAGTCATTTTTTTTATGTGAAAATGTATGTATGTGTAATCGAAGTGATAATGTTTATGGGGAGATGGAATGTAATGAGTATTTATCTCAGAATATGGAAGACAAAAGGGTTAGCATTAATTAGGATTTTAATCTAGAAATTACGTGTTTAGTTTATAGGAAAGTGTATGTACAAAATTAAAATCACTCAATGTATTTAAATATGTATTATATACGATTTACAAATTTAAAAGTTTTGAAAATATATGATAAGAATTTTAAACATACTTATTTTAGGCTGAATATATGGAGTATAAATATATGATTTATAGTTGTGGATTAACATGGTAAATTGATTTAGATAATAACAGTTAAATTTATAAAATATTCTACATACGTTTTACATATTTCATTAGATCAATTACTTGTATTAGGTAGTCAATATTTAACTTAATCAACATAATCAAGTATGTATTTATATATGTATTAGACACGCTTTATTAATTTAAAGGTTTATAAAATATATGATAAGAATACTAATCGTATCAATTTGTTTGGTTTTACTTATTGTGAAATTATGTTTAATTACCACCATACATCCATGTACCCATAGCAATCTTTGTCTCATTATGAAAGCCTACTAAGCGTATCAATTACTTTCATTTCATTTATATTGTTGAGAGTAAACATTTAAATACTATACTTGATGAATGTTAAGTATACGTGATGAATGTTAATTGATGGTTAACTATACATGATGAATGTTATTGTATAGCTTCATCCAACCCCTCTTGAAGTATTGTTATTCTAAACCATCAAGAAAAGGCTCCATAATTGTTGATTTCAAAGTCTCTATTAACACTTAGTAAGCAAAAAATTCAAAATAATAAGTAAATAAACTTGTGTTGTTGACTGGTCATGTTTGTTATTTGTACACGATCAATCAGAACTTGTTCCTGCTTGTGTACGGATGGATTTGCGTTTAGTCCTTTGAAGTTATTCAAAGAGTTACCTGAATTTCATTTAACTCCATAGGCCTTTGATTATGAAAGTGATTTTGAAACCATAATGCTGATATACTACACACATCAAGTATATATATTGAAAATAAGTCTAATGCATACTACAATGAGCATAGTATAATAACATATAAAATTCAAATATTGTATGGACTTATATTATTGGGCTTTAAATAAAAACACTAAATAAAACCATAATATAAATATTAATCATACAAAAGACAAAATATTTATTAAACGTGCAAAAGTTTATTTAAATATGAAATAAAATTCATCTTAATATGCTCAAATAAAATTAAATCCAAATCAAACATCCTTGTCGACATTTGTTGACACCGTCTTCTTATGTGAATGTTTTGTAATCTCTTGATCTTCTTCTTCATGAGATGAATCATCAAACAAACTACGATCTCTTTTCCTACAATGAGTCTCTTCAGTTGTTGTGTCTTCTACCCCATTGCCATTGGCATTGGCAGATGAAAAAGGACAATCATGACCAACAGTTTCCTTCATAACATTTGAATCACTTTCCTGCGTAGTTTAATATGACTTACTTAAATACATTATTTTTAAAAAAATATTGGCATACAACTAAACAAATATGATACACGTTTTTAAGTTACCTTGTCCTCATGAATTGAAGAACTCTTTAAAACATTGCCATCTTCATCTGTATTAAAACCTTCTTCAGAGACTAATGAATCATTTTCATCATCTTCTAATTCATATTCATCATCTTCTAAATTATCATCATCAATCTACATTAATTAAAAATAAAAATTAACCACATTATAAAACTGTATGTTGTATACTTATTTACATAAATAAATTTAAAAAAAAATTATAAAACATTATCAAAATCAAACCTCATTATCCAAAAACCCCATCTTGAAGTAGTTTATTGTATCAACATCTTCTGTCACCTTTTCTGCACGGTATATGTGGCTATTATTGTTGTGGTTAAACTCAGAATAGAATATCTTGAAAAGATATTGTTTCCCAATAATTTGATTAAGTTCATCAGGGAAATATTGGTTTGTATCCATTCCATGTTCTTCCATAATTTCCCATGCAGTCAAGTCAGTCATTTTATGAACATTCTTGTCGAAAATTACAACTTGTGCAGTTCCGCTATCATCAACTATACGAACAATTATTTTAAACCTGCATATGAATTTGAAAGTTTTAAAACGCTACAACCGTTTTATTTAATTTAATGTTTAAACATATAAATGAAAATCTTAAATTTTTATACCTAGAAGCAACTGCGTATGTTTCTTCATGTTTTTTGCAGTACCACAATTGTTTCTTGTTTCGTGAACTTGTTCCTGTATTGGATGAAATAGCTGTGACTCTAGAATTGCATGCCTTGCAAGCTGTATAAGCCCACCCACTTTCATATTGTATGCTATGTATTTTAGCATAAACAACACAATATGTTTTCTGCAGTATTTAATAATACATTTGTTAATAATAAAATAAATAACTTATTACAATTAGTTTATATACATAAAAACATAACAATTTAAAATATATTTAAGCTATTACTTTCTTACCGGTTCTATACTACGAATCATGCCAACCATCTTCTTTAAGCAACCTTGCATAAATTCAGAAGGTGTAACAACATGCATATCTTGCGTGTAAGATTGAATACGAAATTCATTTGCTTCATAACCTGAAATATGTAAAAAAATTCACTTTCATATTTACATAAAATAACATATAAAATTAAAAATAAAGTGTTAAAAAAAATTACCTCTTTCGGAAAGAAATTAAGTGAGGTATTTTCCTGTTCACATATATCTTTGAACCAAATAGAGCATTATGTATTGATGGTTTATCTGAAATATTGAAAAGTTCAACAATTATATAATTTCATAAACTACATACATTGTAATTCCAAAAATTAAACATAAATAGTAATTTAAAAAACTTACTATCCCAATATTTAACTTTTCCAAACATGAAAAGAATGTCTAAATGGCCAAGATCATCTACTTTCCGTTCGTATTCATCCCACATGTGTGCCCAATTATCCCAAAATGTACAATCAAGCCTGTAAGATCTGCATAAAATCAGACAATATAATTATGTGTATGTAAACTTACAAAACTATGTAATTGTATATTACTCACTCTGCATCTTCAATAACAACAGTTCTTCGAACTTTTGGTCCTCCGGCACTGTTTACAGTAACAATATTACCAATTCCGACTACTGTACCAATTACATCTGTAAAAAACTCATAAAATTATCAAATCAATATAAACATGCTTTCAAATAATTTTATGAACACTTTAACAGATATAAACATACCAACACAATCCTGTTCATGATACTCATTGTTGGTGTCTAAAATGCTTGTAAATGGTTCATTTATGAAACCAACAATGTTGTCGTCAATTTGGTCTATTCTTGTTACTTGAGTTCCTTTATAAAACGAAATTTTCCATTTGTTTGGCAACAAAGGTAACCTTCCACTGTTTTCTACCACACCAAAATCAGATATGATATAGCATTGACCCTCTTGGATAAGTGGTTCAAACTTGAACATCAATTCTTTCTTTACATAAATCTGTATACGATTTCCCTGAATTACAAAAAAATTACAAATAAATCATGTTATCAAAGAAGGAAAAATATAATATGAGGTTCATTGTAAAAGAATACTTACATCTACATCTTGGAAAACAAAATCCAAACTGTAAGGATCATGTTCTTCATGGAGTTTGTGAGAATGCCACAGAGATATGCATCTTCCTTTAACAACCATGCTATTGCACATTGGATTCAGATTTTTAATGGCAGTACACTACAAGAAAAGTGGCTTTTTAGGACCCCCATAAGCGTCATAAAATGGTACTTTTTAGGACCTTTCATTTAATAGGACCAAGGATGAAAGCGTTTCATGTAAGGCGGTTGTAATAGGTCCAAAGCATCCTAAGCCTTATGAAACCAATTTTATGGTCGTATTATATGTCTATGAACAACACAAATAGCGTCCTAATAAAACCATATTAGGACACTTTTACATTGTTTTAACATGTGATTACCTACTTTTAATCTTTTGAAACACATAAAAACGTCCTTAAAAGTATTGTTAGGACGCTTATGATGTAACATCATAGCTATTTTAGCAACCAAGAAAAGGGTCCTAATAACTCAAATAAGATTATGATACCAATTTTATGGTCGCATTTTACGTCTATAAACAACACAAATAACGTCCTAATAAAAACATATTAGGACACTTTTCCAATGTTCAAACATGTGGTAACCTACTTTTAATCTTTTGATACACATACAATCGTCCTTTAATGTTAATTCTTAGGACGGTTATCATATACCATTATAGTTACTTTAACACCAAGAAAAGGGTCCTAATATCCCAAATACGATTATGAAACCAAATTTATGGTCGCATAATATGTATATGAACAACCAAATAACGTCCTAATAACAACATATTAGGACACTTTTACAATGTTGTAAAACGTTATTACCTAATTTTAATCTTTTGATACACATACAAGCGTACTTAAAAGATAATTGTTAGGACGCTTATCATATAACATTATAGCTAATTTAGCATCAAGAAAAGGGTTCTAATATCTCAAAGAAGATTATGAAACCAAATTTTTGGTCGTATAAAATGTCTATTAACAACCTAAATAACGTCCTAATAACAACATATTAGGACACTTTTACAATGTTAAGTTAATTGTTAGGACGGTTAATAAGTTTAATAGGACAATGTCACACCCCCAAAATCGGGTCCAGCGGAAGCATACATGTAGCTGGGGTGTAACTCAATTGGTATTACAACGCAAGTTCAAAACTGGTTTTCACTTCAATCATTTAGAATAAAATCATTTAACCAAAAGTATTGAATTTACATCGTTAAAATATTGTGCGGAAGTAGGCCCGTAAAATAGTTTAAAATGGTCCCCAAGTGAATATCAGAGTCTTCTATGACCATGCCATGCCCTGCCAAAACCTCCAGTAGCGTGCCATTGCTTAAAACCTGAAAATACATGCTAAAGAGTGTCAACACGAGGTTGGTGAGTTCATAAGTTTGTATTAAAACAATAGTGTTGTGAGTTCAATAGAGAGTTTTGTGACCATTGTGTGGCTCACAATGTCATGAAAATATAGTTTACTTTCAAGTAAATGTCATGATGTGGACCACAAGGTTTTCGAGTGTGAAAAACCGTTCACATATAAATCAAGTTCAATTTTAGTGACCACTGCTTTACTCACAGCGTCATGAAATATCAATAAAGCAAACCATAAGTATTAGGCATAAAGTTGGACCATAGGCAAAGTATGTGATCATTACAACGAATATAATGTCACACAAAAGTAAGAGTCTATTACGCTAGCGCTAAGTTCATGCAACCGAAGCTATAACAGTGTGCATGCTCTAGAAGCATGTTAAATATAAAGGCCCGGCAAGTGTTTATCCCGTTACACTTGTAATTCGACATGTTATACGCTCGCGTTTGCCTATCCGGTCAAACCGAACGGGGGAGTCACCACCAATAGATCTATTTATAACATTCGCGCTTCCCAGCAGGAATTGACGGTTCATGAGTTTGGGCATAGTGGGATTCAAGGGCTTAGGCTAATCCACGTAATAGTTTAGATAAAACATAAGTTTCAGTATGGTCCATAAAAGTGTTTGCATAAAAGCAACAGTTCATAAAGTGTGTTGCATAAAAGCAAGAGTTCATAAAGTGTGTTGCATAAAAGCAATAGTTCATAAAGTGTGTTGCATAAAAGCAAGAGTTCATAAAGGGTGTTGCATAAAAGCAAGAGTTCATAAAGTGTGTTGCATGTTTATAAAACGCTTGTGTATGCGAGAAAATAATCAAGTATGCAACCGATATACACATAGGTGCATTTGAATAATCAATCAAGTATCCAGAGAAACAGTAGTGTTTAAGTATGCAATTTCGCATTCAAATAAACAATCATTGAGTTTAGTTAAAAAAAAATGAGCATGTATTCTCCCCCAAAACAGTTATAAAAACAAGTAAAAGTAGGGGGTATGAACTCACCTGGTGCGATAGCTATGATGACAAAAGTGGATACACTGAAATGAGGCACGATCTTTAATCGCAACCTAGTATGAATGATAGTTTCTCATGTAAGAAACGAAATGATGCTACACATGCAAGTACGTATGTTATCGATACCACTCGTTAGTTTTGAAAATAGTGTTTATCGTCAAAAATACATTTTTGACGTCTCGTTAAGTTAATAACCACTTTTTGTTTAAATATGTTGAAACGGTACTCCACGATCCTTGTTTGGTGTTCAATCGGCAAATATAAGGTTTTCGTCGCACAAATAGCATTTTCATTACTTGAAAATATGACCAAAATGGCCTCGCAAAACTAGTCGCGAAATATTGTACGTTAAGTGTTAATGGTCAAGCTCGGCGTTTTTGAAAACCTTGTAACAATATCAAGAAGTCGCGTCATTTAACTTTTGGCGATACAGATCTCGATCGATGAGAAAATCGACTCTCATTGTTGTTACTTGAAAGTATTATGTTCAATACTTAAAAAATTTCATTATAGCAAAAGCTGTCAAAATATATATAGTTTATCGGGTATATAGATGAGGTCGTAGTTTATTCGTTATGAGTCCAATGATTAAACGGCCAATTGGTTTGAAAAGCTTGCTGGGAGATCTTGATTTCATAAAACTACGGCTCGGACTCAAACTGATCCGATCATAAAGAAAAACAGCCGTGAAAGTGGTGTCTCGCAAAGACAGTTTACGTCAAAACTCTATTAGTGTACAAAAGCTGATGGAAAAATATATATATCGTCGGATTTCAAACACTTGTATCTTTTTCGTTATAAGCCCGTTTCCTATGTTCTTTATATCCCCGCGAAGGTAATCAAGTATACTTTAGGTTTTTCAAGGTCTCGGCTAGTCAAGATATCATTTAATCTCAATTTTCCTAGCTAGAAAAATCGGGACAGATTCAATATTTCAGAAAATATAGTTTTCGTCGTAAATCTTGAAAATAGCATATCTTTTTCGTCGTAACTCGGATTTTATCCCCGTTTTCGGCCATAGTTTCGTCTTGGAATGTATTTTCTAAATCTTGGGTCCAAAGTTACACCCAAGACCCTGAGTTTCCCACGTTTCACAAAAAGGGACAGCAGCTTTAAAAGTTTGTCAAAATCAACTTTTCTAGTTCAAGGGTTGTTCAAAAGTTAACCAAACTTTCTCAAATCAACACCACAATTACCCAATCCTACCATACACCTTCTTAGGGTGTCATGGGTTCCTAAACATCACCAATCTTGGTGGATCTCATGAGATTTCTAATAAAAATTATAGATCTAGTGTTTATAAAAATAAAATGAGTAATAAGTGGTATGGATTTTACATACTTGCATGTTTTACCAATATTTCTTGAAAATACATAAAAATATAAAGTAATGAAAGTATGAAAAGATCAAAAATATTCTTGAAGCTTACTTGAATATTTGAGGTGATTTGATGAGAAATTGATTAATAATCTTGGGTTTTCACCACAAAACCCCAACTAGATCTTGATTAGGACTTGGTTAAACACTTGATCTCCAAAAATTTGTGGATCTTCTTGTGTTCTTGGTTGGGTCGATTTGTATATGTGTGTAGGAGGTGATTACATTTTTTTTTTTTCTTTGTAACCAAAAATGAGCAACTAGTTCATGGTTTATATAGCTAGATGTGGTCAAAAATGGTCATAAATATCCAAGGACAAGATCCATAAAAGAAGGAAGAATAGGGTGGCTAGGGGGGGGGGGTGGCTCAAAAAGGAGCAAAACATGGAATGGTGTTTTGTGGGCTTAATTAATGAGCTTGTCCCCAAGTGTATGTATTAGTTGGTTTTGTTGTGTATTAGGTGTTATCGGGTACCGAGTTAATTAAAAATAACTGTTACCGAGGTGAAATAAAATACGACGAAGTTGTAAAAGTTATAAAATATTATTCCTGATGAGAATCGGGTGTTAGAATAATTATCGTTTTGAAATAACGCAAACTGACGGAGTAATAAGCTCCGACCGTAAAATGTAGCCATTGGTTTCAAAACACCGGGTAAAATAATAATATAATTTTTATATTATTATTATGAGTATGTAAATATGTTAGGATCATAGTCGGGAGTATTGGGTATACGTTAGTAGTAAAACTGAGTGGTATCGTTAATTACCAATTAAGCATACATAAATGGAAATAATGCATATCCGTGTAGGTTCTCAAGTGATGATGATGTGTAGACTATTCCAGTCTATATCAAGTGTCATTACTGAATGATGCATGAATTCGCAGCTAAACCTAACTGGTTACGAGAATTTGAAGACTCGTAAACTCAGTTTACGAAATGACGAACGACAATCGTGAATAGTGATTTCCTTCCGGAAATGAATAGTGTCACATGAATAGTAAAATTTCTGAATGCTTCTCGGAATCACAAACTGACTCCGAAAACGATGAATAGTAAAATGATGAATAGTGACTGGTGAATAGTAATTGATGAATAGTAACTGATGAATAGTAGAAATGTCCCGAAAATGCGGGTTGTTATAGTCTCACCCCCTTAAAAGGAACTTCGTCCCGAAGTTCAGTTTGTGTTGGTCTCTGAAGTTGTATTGGTGAAAAGATGATGATTCTTATCGTGTGAGCTATTGAGCTCTAACAAGGTTCAAGTCTGACGGCCACCAGGCCTACTCTGTCAGAAATGTTGAATGGTCCAGTGTATATCGGGTTCATGAATGCTTGCTGGACTAGAGAGTTGGGCTTTTCCAATTTCAATCCGTCAATGGATGTTGGCACTTCGGCCATAGAGTGCTTCAAATGGTGTAGTCTCTACACTCGTGTGGTAACTAAGGTTGCAACTGAATTTGATTTATGGCAAATGTTTAATCCAACCATTTCTAGTGTCAATCACACCCGATTTGGGCATATCTCCCTAGGTTTGAATCAATCTCAAATTCTGACCATTGGTCTACAGATGATAGGTGGTGTGGTTTCAAAGAGATCTTAATGAAATCATTAGGAGTTGAGGTGAATCAAATTCCTCTATTAGGGATAATTGAAATGGGTATCATGAATCTTGTTTTGAAAGACTTACAAGGTTAAGTCCGTCAAAGGGTGTTGTTAAAAATAATAGATTAGGATAAGGTTGTGATCCTCCGCAGGATGTCATAGATTGAATCTTTCTCCACCTACAATGCTTAGTCCCCATTACTAAGATTTTCCCCAAGTTATAAATCACAAACCCCTAAAGGTATAAGAGATGTAATATAATGATTGATTTTTCAAAGTTTATTTTGAGATTGTGTGTTTGGTTCATAAACCTTCCCTGAATAAATGAATTTACAACTTTAAGCAACCGGCTTTCCAAGTAACATTTTTCTCGATGTTTCAAAATTTAGTAGTTATGCAAGATAGGACAATTTTCAATCATAAGGTGGATAATATGGTTGACCAAAGATTGATGTTTAAAATTTTCTAATCATTCAATAGTGTTGTGAAAGATTAACCAAAAGGAATTTGCTTGTCAAAATAAGTGCCTCAGAAAAGTGTTTTGTGTAACGGTAGTTTGGAGAAAAATCCATTTAAAGTGAACGTATCAAGAGGATAAAAATAGCCAGGTATGTATGTCTACACAAATGCATAGGTGTCTAACATGTTTGAATAAAGTCTATTGGTGAGGACATGTTCAACTGAAGGTTCTATAGTCTTGGTTAGAAGGTTGGATGTATCTCTATAGTGTTGCTTAGTGAGCATTCGCATCGAAACTAATCTTGTAATTCAGTCAAGCCAATACTTTCCAGATGGGGGAATTGTGGCAATCAGGCCAGTGATAGTGGTTCAAATGGTTTTGTGGTATCCTGAGATTTTTGTTGAGTTTTGAATGGTTTCAATGTACTGAGGGATCCTCCTTTTAGATGGTATGGAAAGTCTTTCCTAGGGAGGTCATTGATAATATCCACTTATCAATATAGGGAGTAGTGAGGAATGAGTGACATCGGAGTCTATAGAGTGTTAGCTAATTCCTTATATATGGGGATGGGGAAAGGAAATGATAATGAGGGTGAGAAGGGGAAAGATTGTGACAACTGCGACAAAATGAGATTGTGATAAAAGAAAATACTATGATATAAGTGTATCGTGCATAGACGTAAATGTCCATGAGATGAAATGACCAGTTTGCGTGCTTCCAATCGGTGGTTAACGAGATGGTGAAAAGTGTCGATGTTCTGCCAACGAGTGTTTACACACACGTAACTGAAACATTTGGGAATTGAGTAGAGAATTCAATCCAGACATAATTTTATTATAACCATTCTCAATATTGCAAAATTCATTTCTGAGTCAGACATAGGTGGTCAGCCTATACCTCACTATCCCAGGTTGAATATAGATGACCAGTCTATATTCCACCGAGGTTCCATTAATTTTGAAATACTCAGCTCAGTTATACTAAGACTATGTCCTTCCCAAATACCAAGACGTTCTGAAAGACAAAAGCAAGTGACCAAACTCGAGGTCAAATTATGAAGCTATGCAAGGAAAAGCATAACGTGGTGACACATACGATACATGAGCATGCTTATATGAAAGACAATTATAGTAATCAACTATAATAAGTGAATATAACATATCAGATAATGAGACACAAATCTCATCACCTATGTCAGCAACTAACCACAAATGAGGCTTCAGCTTGGCAGGCAGGCACGTGACGGTCATAGGGTTATGTTTTCGTGAAAGTAGCTATAGTCTAGGTTTTAAAAACACTTAGTTCGCTATAGCCAAAGCTCTGATACCAATCTGTCACACCCCCAAAATCGGGTCCAGCGGAAGCATACATGTAGCTGGGGTGTAACTCAATTGGTATTACAACGCAAGTTCAAAACTGGTTTTCACTTCAATCATTTAGAATAAAATCATTTAACCAAAAGTATTGAATTTACATCGTTAAAATATTGTGCGGAAGTAGGCCCGTAAAATAGTTTAAAATGGTCCCCAAGTGAATATCAGAGTCTTCTATGACCATGCCATGCCCTGCCAAAACCTCCAGTAGCGTGCCATTGCTTAAAACCTGAAAATACATGCTAAAGAGTGTCAACACGAGGTTGGTGAGTTCATAAGTTTGTATTAAAACAATAGTGTTGTGAGTTCAATAGAGAGTTTTGTGACCATTGTGTGGCTCACAATGTCATGAAAATATAGTTTACTTTCAAGTAAATGTCATGATGTGGACCACAAGGTTTTCGAGTGTGAAAAACCGTTCACATATAAATCAAGTTCAATTTTAGTGACCACTGCTTTACTCACAGCGTCATGAAATATCAATAAAGCAAACCATAAGTATTAGGCATAAAGTTGGACCATAGGCAAAGTATGTGATCATTACAACGAATATAATGTCACACAAAAGTAAGAGTCTATTACGCTAGCGCTAAGTTCATGCAACCGAAGCTATAACAGTGTGCATGCTCTAGAAGCATGTTAAATATAAAGGCCCGGCAAGTGTTTATCCCGTTACACTTGTAATTCGACATGTTATACGCTCGCGTTTGCCTATCCGGTCAAACCGAACGGGGGAGTCACCACCAATAGATCTATTTATAACATTCGCGCTTCCCAGCAGGAATTGACGGTTCATGAGTTTGGGCATAGTGGGATTCAAGGGCTTAGGCTAATCCACGTAATAGTTTAGATAAAACATAAGTTTCAGTATGGTCCATAAAAGTGTTTGCATAAAAGCAACAGTTCATAAAGTGTGTTGCATAAAAGCAAGAGTTCATAAAGTGTGTTGCATAAAAGCAATAGTTCATAAAGTGTGTTGCATAAAAGCAAGAGTTCATAAAGGGTGTTGCATAAAAGCAAGAGTTCATAAAGTGTGTTGCATGTTTATAAAACGCTTGTGTATGCGAGAAAATAATCAAGTATGCAACCGATATACACATAGGTGCATTTGAATAATCAATCAAGTATCCAGAGAAACAGTAGTGTTTAAGTATGCAATTTCGCATTCAAATAAACAATCATTGAGTTTAGTTAAAAAAAAATGAGCATGTATTCTCCCCCAAAACAGTTATAAAAACAAGTAAAAGTAGGGGGTATGAACTCACCTGGTGCGATAGCTATGATGACAAAAGTGGATACACTGAAATGAGGCACGATCTTTAATCGCAACCTAGTATGAATGATAGTTTCTCATGTAAGAAACGAAATGATGCTACACATGCAAGTACGTATGTTATCGATACCACTCGTTAGTTTTGAAAATAGTGTTTATCGTCAAAAATACATTTTTGACGTCTCGTTAAGTTAATAACCACTTTTTGTTTAAATATGTTGAAACGGTACTCCACGATCCTTGTTTGGTGTTCAATCGGCAAATATAAGGTTTACGTCGCACAAATAGCATTTTCATTACTTGAAAATATGACCAAAATGGCCTCGCAAAACTAGTCGCGAAATATTGTACGTTAAGTGTTAATGGTCAAGCTCGGCGTTTTTGAAAACCTTGTAACAATATCAAGAAGTCGCGTCATTTAACTTTTGGCGATACAGATCTCGATCGATGAGAAAATCGACTCTCATTGTTGTTACTTGAAAGTATTATGTTCAATACTTAAAAAATTTCATTATAGCAAAAGCTGTCAAAATATATATAGTTTATCGGGTATATAGATGAGGTCGTAGTTTATTCGTTATGAGTCCAATGATTAAACGGCCAATTGGTTTGAAAAGCTTGCTGGGAGATCTTGATTTCATAAAACTACGGCTCGGACTCAAACTGATCCGATCATAAAGAAAAACAGCCGTGAAAGTGGTGTCTCGCAAAGACAGTTTACGTCAAAACTCTATTAGTGTACAAAAGCTGATGGAAAAATATATATATCGTCGGATTTCAAACACTTGTATCTTTTTCGTTATAAGCCCGTTTCCTATGTTCTTTATATCCCCGCGAAGGTAATCAAGTATACTTTAGGTTTTTCAAGGTCTCGGCTAGTCAAGATATCATTTAATCTCAATTTTCCTAGCTAGAAAAATCGGGACAGATTCAATATTTCAGAAAATATAGTTTTCGTCGTAAATCTTGAAAATAGCATATCTTTTTCGTCGTAACTCGGATTTTATCCCCGTTTTCGGCCATAGTTTCGTCTTGGAATGTATTTTCTAAATCTTGGGTCCAAAGTTACACCCAAGACCCTGAGTTTCCCACGTTTCACAAAAAGGGACAGCAGCTTTAAAAGTTTGTCAAAATCAACTTTTCTAGTTCAAGGGTTGTTCAAAAGTTAACCAAACTTTCTCAAATCAACACCACAATTACCCAATCCTACCATACACCTTCTTAGGGTGTCATGGGTTCCTAAACATCACCAATCTTGGTGGATCTCATGAGATTTCTAATAAAAATTATAGATCTAGTGTTTATAAAAATAAAATGAGTAATAAGTGGTATGGATTTTACATACTTGCATGTTTTACCAATATTTCTTGAAAATACATAAAAATATAAAGTAATGAAAGTATGAAAAGATCAAAAATATTCTTGAAGCTTACTTGAATATTTGAGGTGATTTGATGAGAAATTGATTAATAATCTTGGGTTTTCACCACAAAACCCCAACTAGATCTTGATTAGGACTTGGTTAAACACTTGATCTCCAAAAATTTGTGGATCTTCTTGTGTTCTTGGTTGGGTCGATTTGTATATGTGTGTAGGAGGTGATTACATTTTTTTTTTTTCTTTGTAACCAAAAATGAGCAACTAGTTCATGGTTTATATAGCTAGATGTGGTCAAAAATGGTCATAAATATCCAAGGACAAGATCCATAAAAGAAGGAAGAATAGGGTGGCTAGGGGGGGGGGGGGGGGGGTGGCTCAAAAAGGAGCAAAACATGGAATGGTGTTTTGTGGG
This sequence comes from Artemisia argyi, assembly GCA_030686995.1. NCBI lineage: Eukaryota > Viridiplantae > Streptophyta > Magnoliopsida > Asterales > Asteraceae > Artemisia > Artemisia argyi. Next base: position 2,629 of record JARVZY010006822.1, on the reverse strand, counting down.
CTTAATTAATGAGCTTGTCCCCAAGTGTATGTATTAGTTGGTTTTGTTGTGTATTAGGTGTTATCGGGTACCGAGTTAATTAAAAATAACTGTTACCGAGGTGAAATAAAATACGACGAAGTTGTAAAAGTTATAAAATATTATTCCTGATGAGAATCGGGTGTTAGAATAATTATCGTTTTGAAATAACGCAAACTGACGGAGTAATAAGCTCCGACCGTAAAATGTAGCCATTGGTTTCAAAACACCGGGTAAAATAATAATATAATTTTTATATTATTATTATGAGTATGTAAATATGTTAGGATCATAGTCGGGAGTATTGGGTATACGTTAGTAGTAAAACTGAGTGGTATCGTTAATTACCAATTAAGCATACATAAATGGAAATAATGCATATCCGTGTAGGTTCTCAAGTGATGATGATGTGTAGACTATTCCAGTCTATATCAAGTGTCATTACTGAATGATGCATGAATTCGCAGCTAAACCTAACTGGTTACGAGAATTTGAAGACTCGTAAACTCAGTTTACGAAATGACGAACGACAATCGTGAATAGTGATTTCCTTCCGGAAATGAATAGTGTCACATGAATAGTAAAATTTCTGAATGCTTCTCGGAATCACAAACTGACTCCGAAAACGATGAATAGTAAAATGATGAATAGTGACTGGTGAATAGTAATTGATGAATAGTAACTGATGAATAGTAGAAATGTCCCGAAAATGCGGGTTGTTATAGACAATTTCAAAGTCCTGACAAGTCATATGATAGGACGCTATTTTCACCATGCACACTGTATTATTACGATATGAATAAAACATCAACTAAATATTAAATGAATAAAATGAAATTGTATTTCAAATTACCAATTGTCATAACAAAAGCACTAAACATAAATAAGGTAGACAGAATCTAACATAAAGTCTGTTAACATTAAACAATACATTAACGCAACAAGAAGCTTAGTCCGTGGTCATCATGCATCATCTCTCTCAATCCTCACGGACCACCTACAAATAAACACCCATGTATAAGCATTAAGGTCCATGTTAGTAAAATTATTGGTATCACAAGATTAACAAAGACATACCGAGATAAAGGGACAAGGCCATGCTATGGTTGCACCAACACAGTCTTCAATTGTGGCAAATAACCCATAGGGGTCTCACCAAAATTTCATCTCTTTTTGTTGGTACTTGAACGTTTACCTCATACCATCCTCGTCCAATCTCTGTACCACCAACTATATCATTTGGGTTCAAGCTCCTCACCCATCCTTTTGCTACAGTCTCGGTTGAGTTTAGAATGCTTTTAAGGACAACTTCATCCCCGACCTAGATTTCAGTTTTCAACAAACATTTATCAATTTATAGTCAACACACATGTATTAGGTTAAATAGATGTAATACTGCAGGTATGGAGGCTTGAATTTGGGTGGTCAACACTGATCAGTCAGTGTATGGGTGGAATTGGACAAACAAAAAGCTATCTGCAGACCTATCTAATAAGCTCAAAAGTTTGAAATAAGCCCTGAACTTTATAGATGAGCTTATTGGCTTTAAAAAAAACCAATAAGCTCACTGTGTAGCCCACTAATGAAGAAGCTAAGGCACATGGATAGTTGGTGTTTTGAGCTGATGCCCTGGTGCAGGGCAATGGTTAGCCCTGCAGGCCACTTTGAACTATCACCTAAGCCAGAGAAAAAATCATAAAAATAAGCTAACTGTGGGATTCAAAAGCTTAGATGGGGAATTTCAACATGTAAAAATCTCAAGACTTGAATCTCAACACAAAATTCACAAAAATTCTTCCAAGATCTGAGTTTCTGACTAACACACCATTTTGACTTTTTGATTTTGAACTTAAACTTTGACTTTAATGAAACTTGTTTGATCCGTATGCACTAATTATGATTATTTAAGCTATGATAACACTAATTTAAGATACATGAACAAGATTTAGACCAAGTGGGTGAGATTTGATCCTCACAGGTCCCAATAGTGGACTGTGAGAGTGAAGGTAATTTGATTTTGACTTTCTGTAGTTCAAACATTGGTTTTATAGTTTTACTAGTTCTAGTATCACCTAAGAGGTCAGAGTGTGCAGATAAACAAGTGAAAAGGCAACTACCACAGTTGCAACAACACAGAACCAAACACCCCTTAATAACTGAGTTAACAAATTTAAAAGGCAAATGAGCAATCTAAATCATAATACTGATACATAAGCTTGTAGCCTAGGTTCATTAGCTATCAAAGATAAAATAAGCTATAAAAATTAGAAAGGAACATACCCGTAAGCGTGGAGGTTCAGTGGTTACAACAGGAGAATGTTGTGATGTAAGAGGTGTAACAATGGAACTATCCGTCGACCCATTCTTCTCTGATAACTGGGCTCGTAACTTTTCATTTTCACTAGTAAGTTCTCCACATCTAGACTTCAATTCGTTGTTTTCTCTATGACATGCTGAACGACTTGGGATTACACCCCAAACAGCAAAAGCACGAACACCTAGACCATACATGCCTGCATCACCATTTCGATCTTTACCCATAACTGTAGAAAAAATATCATCTGGTCCAGGATTATCAATCGAACCCTCGGGCAGATTATCACTAAGTCGT
>JARVZY010006820.1:0-25273 GCA_030686995.1 Artemisia argyi | reverse complement strand
AGTATTGATTTTACCTAAAGATCAAACAAAAGTTTCATTCACAAAACAAAGTTTTTTACAATCAAACTAAAAAGGTAACATACATATAATTGATCATTTCGATCAAGTATAGTTTTCATACAAAATATAACTAAGGATTATAAAATAAACGTTTACTTACTTATCTCTCGTATATAGCTATAATTGTTTATATTATGCATGTGTTGATTTCACATACTTAGTTTACATTATTATTATTGTTTATACTTAGATATAGTTGTTCATATTGTTCAAGATTTGAGTTCACATAAGATCGAATCGAAGTTTTTAAAACAAACTTGTTTTTATAAAGTTTAAAACGGACGTAAAACTATTCAACCCCCCTTCTAGTTTTCCACAAGTTGAATGATTATTTATTGTAATTACTTTTATATTAGTGTTAACTGCCCCCTAACTTGTATTTTGATTAGAATAAAAGCGCATTTGCTTGAGGACAAGCAAATCTCAAGTGTAAGGGTATTTGATGAGGCGAAAAGTGTACCGCTTTTAAGGGGTCATTTAAGCCCGAACTCGTGATTATTTGATCAATTACTGCCCTAAATCGTTCCTTTTGTCATTTTAGGTACTTTTGAGGAGAAATCTAGAAAAGGAAGCATTTTGGATATTTTTGGAGCATTGATCGGTGCTAAACCGTCAGATAATTATTGGTCAACCACTTGTGAATGGTCAACTATAATAGTCAAACAGCTTAAACCAAATCTCCGCTGAAGTATAGTGTTTCCCCGGGTCGTTATGTCCCGACGAGGTGTGGATGGTATTAAAACGGGTTTGTGATCGGGTGAATTTGGACAGGAAAAGGTATATAAGGATTTGAATGATTACACTAAGATATGAGGAATGAAAATAACTTAGAAACATTGTATTAACATTTACTGATGATCAGATGACCTAAAAACGTAAGTTAAACCTAAAACGCGCGTTTGAATTTAAAATAAACGCGAACGCGCAAAATAAAAAGTGAAAACTGAAATTTGAACACACCAAGGGGGTGAAAATGACTTTTTTACAAACTAAAAGATAAAAGAAAATTTTTAGAAAAAGAAAATAAATTTTTACACTATTTAATTATTTAATATTAATTAAATACTATTTAATACTTATTATTAATATTTAAATCACTTAAATATAATTTAATACTAATTAAATACTAGAAAAATGAAAATAAAATTACTAAAATTTTAAAATAACTAAAAACAAGTTTTAAAATTAAAAATAAGTATTTTTGTCTTTTTGTGGATTTTCTATTAATTAATTACTAATTATATATTAATTACCTAATTAAACTATTTTAAATTAAGAAAAATAGAAAATGAACAGTAAAAACTATAAGAAAATTTCTAAAATTATTTTACATTATATAAAAGCTAAAAAAAATATAAAAACTAGGTTTTACTTAATAAAAACTAATTATGCTATTTTAAACTAAATATTAATTAATAATTAATAAAACTAAGATTAATTCTAATAAATACTAAATAATTAAATAAAAATCTGAGAAAATTATTATAAATATTTTAATATAAGAGGAACTTAAGAAAAATATAAAAAAGCTAAGTACTTAATAAAAATATAAAAATAAAAATTAAAATTAAATTACATTAAATAGAAACTATCACTTAATATTAAATTGTTTTTTTTTTTAATTTTTCTTTTACAAAACTCTAAAAACACTTAGAACATAAAACTTTTGTGAAAAAAAATTTTACAAAGCTTAAAAATAAGCCAACTATAAGCAATAAACTATGGCAGTTGACCAAAGTTGACCAAACAAGGAAACTAGCTTGAACCAGCTTGTGTGGGGCCCACTAAGGCAAATTTAGGTCTAAATAAGTTAGGTTAACTTGTTTAAGCAAGAAAAAGCTAGGGGTGACCACCGAATAAGTCAATAAGCCAACAAATAAGCAATTGGAACTTGTTTTGGAACTGAAAATGGGACAAAGTCTTGTGGTGATTCCAAGTGGGTCCCAGTAGGTTCAAGGTCAAACCAATGGTCAAAATGTGGTGTGTGGTAGGAGGGGGTTGGGAAAAACAAAAGTGGTGGCTTGAGGGCCACTGGGATGGCCAGAAAACCACCACCAAGTGGTGGTGGTGGACTGTGGTCTGTGCAGCAGTGGACACAGCAGCCCTGCAAGTGTGTTTGGGCACTTGTGGGGCCCAGTAGAAAATTTCTAAAAATATAATGATGGTTAGACTATGAAGATGAGCTGGTAGAGTGTCTATGGAAACAAGTTTCACAGCCTGAAAGCAAATACAAAAATCAAAACAATTACATGAACTTTTGGAAAAATCTGATGTCTACAATTTTGACTTTTGCTAAAAACTTAGAACTTTGACTTTTTTGGACTTTGGATCACTCCAACTGATTTAATATGATATTATAAGCTACTAGAAAATGAAATTAAGTTAGAATACCAACTAATGAAAGGATTTGGGTGGGTTTGAGGTCTTAAAGCTCCAACAGTTAACTGTTGGAGGCCTTGGAGATGATTTTTGACTTTGTACCTTAAACCTACCAAACTTAAAGCTGGACTGAGCTAGATTTATCCTAGTGATGAAGTCTATCTAGTTTTCAAACCACAAATACCTCAAGACCACAACAAAACAGTTAATGCCAAACACTCCCTTAAGTAACTTTTAAACTACAACTTGAATATTTAAAACTACAACAGTCAAATTTCTAGGCTTGAACAGATTAAATAGGTTACTTAAAAGCTAAAAATGCTAAAATAACTCAGACAACACAACAAGGATAAGCAGATGCAACCCTAGGCTAGATTGAGACAGTTGAGATTCAATTTTGAGATAAGATATGGAGAATTGATCTTACAAGGAGTCCAAAGTATAGAAGCTGATGAAACCAGGAACAAATCAACACCCTAATGCCCCCCTTGGGACTCTAAAACCATTCCAAAACCATTTCTGCAACTGCTTCTTTACTTGAGACAGCCATTTTTATTTTTCTTGAATATTTTTCTTTTCTTTTCTTTCTGAGAATTTTTGCTTTTCTTTTGATTTAATTAACTTAAATAAACTTAAAGTAAGTTTATTAGATCAAATAAACAACACTTGAATGGAGTAACAACAAACTCAGATTTTTAGTGAAAATACGATTTTGCACAAACTTAAATGAAACTTTTATTGAACTTGAATTTTGGAAGTACAAGGATAAACTAAATTATAAAACAGAAAGTTACAAAGGAAAAGAGTGATTACATGATTAAAATTACACTACTACACTAAACTAACTAATACTATTCTAATATGCTTCCATGCTTCTTTCTTGTTTCTTTTATAGCAATTTGAGTTCCTGTGGGTCCCATGGTTAAATCCCACTTCAATTAGAGCCCTTGGATGGCTTGGATTTATCTGAGCCCTTCAAATGCATTTTGGCGCCAAAACTCCCTTGGCTGTTTCATGATATTATTGATGCCAGTGGGGGTTTTGGAGGCTTGTGTTTGGAAGGATAGGCAAGGGGGAGGGGTGGAGTGTGTAAGAGGTGATGATGATGATATTTGAAGTAGCAGGGGAGTTGCAGGGCTAGGGGAGATAAGGTAGGGGGTGAGGTGGATGGTTGGTTGACTGAGTTTGACTCAGTAATAAGGGACGGGGGTAATATATTTTAGGGAGTGGGCTGAGTTTGTGATTGGGCTTGGTGGGCTGGGGTAGTATCATGGGTCAGGGGTGGTTTGGGTTTGGTATTTGGCTTTGGGGTATATATGATAAACAAGGGTCCGTTTGGTTTAGTAATTATAACTATCAAGGACCAAAAATGTAAAACACCACAAGATGAAGGGCTGAAGTTTCATATTTTCCAAAATTGTGATAAGGACCAAAGTTGCCAATCCCTAATATCCAAGAACCATTTTTTTGCATTTTTCACTTTTAAAATTCTCGGGGACCATTTATGCCAAAATTCCAAACTATGAGGACCAAACATGTAAATTTCTCAAACTTCACCCCAAGGGCTAAAAATGATTTTTTGTAACTTCCCAAGGACCCAAAATGATTTTTCTTTCAAAATTATCCCACCAGGGACCAAATCTGCCAATGTTTAAAACTCCAGGGACCAAACTGTAAATTTCCAAAACGTTTCAGATTTTTCACCAGAGGACTAAATATGATAACTTATGATTTCAGAAGGACCTTTGGTGACTTTTCTTTCCGAATAAGTGCTCAGGGACTATTTTTACCAAATTTTGAAAGTTGGGGGACTGAAACTGCCAATTTTGCAAACTTTGTACGTTTTTCATCTGTTTTTGCTCATTTTGCATCTAAAACATATAAAACACAATTTTGAAATATTTTTAGTATTTTGATGCATTTCTGAGTGTTTTTGTATGTTTTGCAGTTCAGATTTGACCAAAAATGATGAGTGTTTGAGCACTCATCAATCCCCCACACTAAACTATTGCTAGTCCCTAGCAATCTTTTGAGAAAAACTTAATGGATTTGAAACTCTTTACCAAAAGCCATCACTTCTGGAGTAACCAGGTGTAAGAACTGTGGCACACCTGATAACCGTGTGATTTTGAGCAAACCACCAGCTGTCAACGGATTTGATTTGTCTTTACCAAAAGCCGTTTGCTTCTGGACTAGCCAGCTCTTGATGAAATAGTCAACATCGTGGTGAGCTGATTACCAATTATGGTTTTTCCACTGCCTTTACCACAAGCCATAATCTTGCGGGCTAGCCAACTCATTTGCTTTTGGGGAGTTGAGGAACCATACAATTTTGGGCAAATTGTAAGCCGTCAACGGATTTGAGATGTCTTTACCAAGAGCCGTTTGCTCCTGGACTAGCCAATCCTTTTTGTCGTTTAGACAAGGCAGACTGATTACCACAAAAAATTTTGAACTTTAGTGAAAAAATTTTGAAAAATTTTGGTCAAAAACGGGGGTACTAGATAGTAAAATGTGATAAAATTCGCTAGAATAGCGAAATACCCCCCACACTTAGGATGAATATTGTCCTCAATATTCAAAGTCCCGGCTATTATGCCGACTCTTTGAATGTAAAAGGGCAACATTACACGCTAAGCGTGGAAAACATCATTTTGTATTTTCACTTTGTAACCATAGCATGGGGGACTCCCCCACACTTAGGGTGAAAACCCTATAAGTACGCTACTGTTTTTGTTTACCGAGTCGCTAGCTTGACTCGACCCCGAATTTATTTGTCCTTGGGGAAGCATGATGTGGAAGAAATAATCTCCATCGGACTTTCATTCAAGATGTTTGGACAAACATTTGAAGCACGTGAAAGTTCCACACCGATGAGATAAGTATCCGGCTCAAGATAGTATAAACTATAAGAGGTGATGCCGGGGTCAAAGATAATGTCTTCATTCCCGAAGGAGTGAAGAACGGGAGAAGTCACCCTGTAGGTGAAGAAAAGGAAGAAAACCATGATGAAAATCATGATTTGATCATCTTCCTCGAGATCAGGCTCATTAGCCTGAATTTGGATTTCACGGGTTAAGCTCGTAAACATCCCGGGAGGGTGGGTGGGAATTTGCAAATTCTCATGATTGAGTGCATCTCCCCCCCCCCTCGGGTCATCATACTCCGAAGGAGTCATGATATGAGTGAGTTCACCGGAGAACTCCTCAAAGGTGAATGAATCATATTCGGGGAGAGAAATTTGAGAATGAGAAGTGGTACTGCCACTAATCTTTTCTCCCATATGATCAAAAGTAAAGGCTTCAAACTCCGGAATGGGATCATCGGAGAAAATGTCACTATCCTTAATCGGGATAGCAGATGAAATAGGTTTCATATTGAAAGCCTCGATTTTAGAAATGAGGAGATTGACATTTAATAATGTTGCACGAAGTGCTTCATCTTGGATTTCAGTGTCAATCTCGTCATTCTCTTCTTCTAAGCTAACTAGCTCAGAAGGTAATTCTTCCACATAAATGATGTCCCCACAAGATAAAGAATCATCAATATCAGAATCGGAGAACATCTCAACATTTTCAATTGGGAAGACAAGAGGAGGAGGGATATCACACATATGATCAAAAGTTCCCTGTGACTCTCCTGGGATTGGGACAAGGTTCTCAGCACTAGACTTTATGAATTCGTCCGATTCCTTATTAGGAACAGTGCTAAGATGCTCATCCACCATGATCAGAGAGTGAGTGTGAACTTCGGGTGTGATAACAGCAGACTGAGGGAGTTGAGAAGGACTAGCAGTCATGGTTTCTACAAGTTCCATGATTTCTACTGCTAGTGATTCAATCATATTCTTTTCTCCCTGTGTTTCTACTGAAACAGTTTCAACTGAAGTTGAATCAAAAGGTTTCTCAGATACCTTTGGGATTGGAACAAGGTCATCAAATTCCTCAAGAGGATTGGTTTTGACTTCCTTGTCCCCCATTGGCAAGATATCTGAATTTTCCTTAGGGTTTTCCTCTTCAAATGGTTCATCCTCATCACTTTCATCCTCAAGATAAAATGAGTTAACAGGAGGCTTTTGTTTTCTAAGAATCAAATCCTGAAGACAGTTTATACTATCTTGAATGGTCTTATTGACTTGATTTTGATTCATAATCATTTTAGTAATCAATTCAGCTTTAGCTAACTCGTCCTGAGGCGGTGGTTGAGGATTTGTGTATTGTGAGGGCTGGTTAAAACCAAATTCATGATTGTTACAAGGAACCTGTTCATAGACAAACTGATTCCTAATTTGACAATCAGAGCTGTAGTGAGGGCCTCCAGAATACTCACAACAGTAAAACTGTTGAGTCTGGCTTGGTGTATTTTGATACGAAGCATTATTGAGATTTGGATAATATGATTCTTGCTCGTATGAATGTGATGGGTAGTTGGAAAAATTTGAGGAGTTGTTGAATGAGTTTTGATTAGGATCATAAGCAAATGAATTACTCGACCCACAAAACAAACAACTCCCGTTTTGAATATCATTACCACATTGTACACATGTACACCAACGACATGGTAAACCAAAAAGTGGCTCACCACAACCAACACAAGGAATAAAATCCGGAGGTGGGACAAGTGGTGTGCTCTTAGAGCTAGCAATTTCCACCACTTCCGTTATGGTCTCGGGTTTTGGTTCTTGATGAATGTGAAGATTAGGTAAGTCGTTCTTTTTAGTCATTGCCCTAAGCTCAGTACGTTTGTTTGACAAACTTTTAACCGTAAACTGTGAAAGGTTAGGATCAATTATAGATGGTTTAGGAGCATTTGTGAGCTTAGGTTTTTGGACAACCGTAGGTTGGACGTATTTAGCACTTTCATGGTAATAGGAAAGTACAGGGTCCTTTGTCACCTCGGTTTCATAATCTCTTTCCCTCACCGGAGAGGGAATAGGAATCGAAGGTCCATCATAATCAACACGACATCTCGACATTTTTGACACGGCCATAAGTTTTTCAACTTTGCTTTTAAAGGCCCTTTGTTCAAAGAAATCGTCATCGAGAGATGCCATTAGAATCAATTATGGGACAAGTGGAAGAAGGTAGAATCAAAGGGATAGAGGGTAAAGGGATGAAGAATCAAAAAGGTAGGAGGGTAAAGATGGATATTTTTGGGGTTTTTGATAAACATTTTATAAGAAAGAAAATCTTTTTGTGTTTTTGTGTTCGTTGAAAACTAATTTTACAAAGTTTTCGGGAAAAGTTTTTATGAAAATATACACAAGGATGGTAAATATACAATGGATGTATATCCAGGTTCACTAATACGCAAAACCGTTTAGAATACGCGCACAACCTCCCCGGCAGCGGCGCCAAAATTTGATCGGTGCTAAACCGTCAGATAATTATTGGTCAACCACTTGTGAATGGTCAATTATAATAGTCAAACAGCTTAAACCAAATCTCCGCGGAAGTATAGTGTTTCCCCGGGTCGTTATGTCCCGACGAGGTGTGGATGGTATTAAAACGGGTTTGTGATCGGGTGAATTTGGACAGGAAAAGGTATATAAGGATTTGAATGATTACACTAAGATATGAGGAATGAAAATAACTTAGAAACACTGTATTAACATTTACTGATGATCAGATGACCTAAAAACGTAAGTTAAACCTAAAACGCGCGTTTGAATTTAAAATAAACGCGAACGCGCAAAATAAAAAGTGAAAACTGAAATCTGAACACACCCAGGGGGTGAAAATGACTTTTTTACAAACTAAAAGATAAAAGAAAATTTTTAGAAAAATAAAATAAATTTTTACACTATTTAATTATTTAATATTAATTAAATACTATTTAATACTTATTATTAATATTTAAATCACTTAAATATAATTTAATACTAATTAAATACTAGAAAAATGAAAATAAAATTTCTAAAATTTTAAAATAACTAAAAACAAGTTTTAAAATTAAAAATAAGTATTTTTGTCTTTTTGTGGATTTTCTATTAATTAATTACTAATTATATATTAATTACCTAATTAAACTATTTTAAATTAAGAAAAATAGAAAATGAACAGTAAAAACTAAAAGAAAATTTCTAAAATTATTTTACATTATATAAAAGCTAAGAAAAATATAAAAACTAGGTTTTACTTAATAAAAACTAATTATGCTATTTTAAACTAATTATTAATTAATAATTAATAAAACTAAGATTAATTCTAATAAATACTAAATAATTAAATAAAAATCTGAGAAAATTATTATAAATATTTTAATATAAGAGGAACTTAGGAAAAATATAAAAAAGCTAAGTACTTTATAAAAATATAAAAATTAAAATTAAAATTAAAATTAAATTACATTAAATAGAAACTATCACTTAATATTAAATTGTTTTTTTTTTTTTTTTTTTTTTTTTTTTTTTCCTTTTACAAAACTCTAAAAATACTTAAAACAGAAAACTTTTGAGAAAACAAAATTTACAAAGCTTAAAAATAAGCCAACTACAAGCAATAAGCTATGGCAGTTGACCAAAGTTGACCAAACAAGGAAACTAGCTTGAACCAGCTTTGTGTGGGACCCACTAAGGCAAATTCAGGTCTAAATAAGTTAGGTTAACTTGTTTAAGCAAGAAAAAGCTAGGGGTGACTACTGAATAAGTCAATAAGCCAACAAATAAGCAATTGGAACTTGTTTTGGAACTGAAAATGGGACAAAGTCTTGTGGTTATTCCAAGTGGGTCCCAGTGGTCAAAATGTGGTGTGTGGTAGGAGGGGGGTTGGGAAAAACAAAAGTGGTGGCTTGAGGGCCACTGGGATGGCCAGAAAACCACCACCAAGTGGTGGTGGTGGACTGTGGTCTGTGCAGCAGTGGACACAGCAGCCCTGCAAGTGTGTTTGGGCACTTGTGGGGCCCAGTAGAAAATTTCTAAAAATATAATGATGGTTATACTATGAAGATGAGCTGGTATAGTGTCTATGGAAACAAGTTTCACAGCCTGAAAGCAAATACAAAAATCAAAACAATTACATGAACTTTTAGAAAAATCTGACGTCTACAATTTTGACTTTTGCTAAAAACTTAGAACGTTGACTTTTTTGGACTTTGGATCACTCCTACTGATTTAATATGATATTATAAGCTACTAGAAAATGAAATTAAGTTAGAATACCAACTAATGAAAGGATTTGGGTGGGTTTGAGGTCTCAAAGCTCCAACAGTTAACTGTTGGAGGCCTTGGAGATGATTTTTGACTTTGTAACTTAAACCTACCAAACTTAAAGCTGGACTGAGCTAGATTTATCCTAGTGATGAAGTCTATCTAGTTTTCAAACCACAAATACCTCAAGACCACAGCAAAACAGCTAATGCCAAACACTCCCTTAAGTAACTTTTAAACTACAACTTGAATATTTAAAACTACAACAGTCAAATTTCCAGGCTTGAACAGATTAAATAGATTACTTAGAAGCTAAAAATGCTAAAATAACTCAGACAACACAACAAGGATAAGCAGATGCAACCCTAGGCTAGATTGAGACAGTTGAGATTCAATTTTGAGATAAGATATGGAGAATTGATCTTACAAGGAATCCAAAGTATAGAAGCTGATGAAACCAGGAACAAATCCACACCCTAATGCCCCCTTTGGGACTCTAAAACCATTCCAAAACCATTTCTGCAACTGCTTCATTACTTGAGACAACCATTTTTATTTTTCTTGAATATTTTTCTTTTCTTTTCTTTCTGAGAATTTTTGCTTTTCTTTTGATTTAATTAACTTAAATAAACTTAAAGTAAGTTTATTAGATCAAATAAACAACACTTGAATGGAGTAACAACAAACTCAGATTTTTAGTGAAAATACGATTTTGCACAAACTTAAATGAAACTTTTATTGAACTTGAATTTTGGAAGTACAAGGATAAACTAAATTATAAAACAGAAAGTTACAAAGGAAAAGAGTGATTACATGATTAAAATTACACTACTACACTAAACTAACTAATACTATTCTAATCTGCTTCCATGCTTCTTTCTTGTTTCTTTTATAGCAATTTGAGTTCCTGTGGGTCCCATGGTTAAATCCCACTTCAATTAGAGCCCTTGGATGGCTTGGATTTATCTGAGCCCTTCAAATGCATTTTGGCACCAAAACTCCCTTGGCTGTTTCTTGATATTATTGATGCCAGTGGGGGTTTTGGAGGCTTGTGTTTGGAAGGATAGGCAAGGGGGAGGGGTGGAGTGTGTAAGAGGTGATGATGATGATATTTGAAGTAGCAGGGGAGTTGCAGGGCTAGGGGAGATAAGGTTGGGGGTGAGGTGGATGGTTGGTTGACTGAGTTTGACTCAGTAATAAGGGACGGGGTAATATATTTTAGGGAGTGGGCTGAGTTTGTGATTGGGCTTGGTGGGCTGGGGTAGTATCATGGGTCAGGGGTGGTTTGGGTTTGGTATTTGGTTTTGGGGTATATATGATAAACAAGGGTCTGTTTGGTTTAGTAATTATAACCATCAAGGACCAAAAATGTAAAACACCACAAGATGAAGGGCTGAAGTTTCATATTTTCCAAAATTGTGACAAGAACCAAAGTTGCCAATCCCTAATATCCAAGAACCAATTTTTTGCATTTTTCACTTTTAAAATTCCCGGGGACCATTTATGCCAAAATTCCAAACTATGAGGACCAAACATGTAAATTTCTCAAACTTCACCACAAGGGCTAAAAATGATTTTTTGTAACTTCCCAAGGACCCAAAATGATTTTTCTTTCAAAATTATCCCACCAGGGACCAAATCTGCCAATGTTTAAAACTCCAGGGACCAAACTGTAAATTTCCAAAACTTTTCAGATTTTTCACCAGAGGACTAAATATGATAACTTATGATTTCAAAAGGACCTTTGGTGACTTTTCTTTCCAAATAAGTGCTCAGGGACTATTTTTGCCAAATTTTGAAAGTTGGGGGACTGAAACTGCCAATTTTGCAAACTTTGTACGTTTTTCATCTGTTTTTGCTCATTTTGCATCTAAAACATATAAAACACAATTTTGAAATATTTTTAGTATTTTGATGCATTTCTGAGTGTTTTTGTATGTTTTGCAGTTCAGATTTGACCAAAAATGATGAGTGTTTGAGCACTCATCAAGCATAAAAGTGAAGAAAATGGCAAAGTCTCAAAATCCTTGCTGGGAACAGTACCTGACAACGTCAAGACTTCATACATGACGGCGTCAAGCTTGGCAAAAGAGGTGGAAGTGGAAAATACACGTGACGGCCTAGAACATTTTTAGTGTTATTGACCTGACTGCGTCACCAAGGCCGTCAGGGTCATTTTGCAAGTGACGGCCCAGAGCTCTATTTCTACATGACAGCGTCAAGACTGGATCTAGGCAATACGACCCTTAATTTGGCGGCGAGTTGACGGCGTCAGAAGCTACCACGTGACGCCGTCAGGATGTATTCTCTATATATATTTTTCCAATTTTTCATTGTAATGTGTGGAACATTAGGAGGAACTTTACCACAAACCCTAGGTCGAATTTTCATCATATTGTAGGGGTTTCAAACCCTTCTTTCATCCATGTTTGAATAAAGATAAGTCTTCCAATAATCATTAAATATGTCTATGTGTTGTTTGATTCTATCTTATGCTTGTCTTTCTTTTAACATGCTAGACTAGGTTTCTATTATGTTTGCTTAGATGTAGTGAAACCTAGATGTTGATTATTGGTTGATTGTTTGTTTATAATTGTTGTAGATGATTGTATTCGATGTTAGGCTTAAGAAAATTGGCAGACTTCCGTTGGTAACTTGCTTGAACGTCTTAAGAAACATGATCGGAGGTTTACTATGATTTTTGGTTGTATTTAATGCATAAGTGAATTATAGTGATCCCATGTTAGGAGCTTTTAGTCGGCTCGACATAGGAGTGAAGTAGGAGATTATAGAGTTAGGGAATATTATACACGACCCTACAACTGGTATTAAGGAATATAACCCGTCATCCATACAATTGTAACAAGCTAATCAACCGGTAAAAGATATCTAGGGAGTAATGAAATCTAAGTAAACACATCTTTTCTCATTATTGTTTACACCACATAATTATATTAGTTTATTTTCATTTCTTTTTATTTTATTTTGATTGCATTTGTAGTTAATTGGGTTAGTTGACTAGCAACTAATTCCGCCCACTCTTTCAAAACCAGAGATTTTACTTGCTTTCATAAAATATAAAAAATACAAAAAGAATCATCCCTCACCTCTAGACCTAGTTTAGTAGGCTTTCTAATCCTAGCGACACTATTCCTAAGTTGAATGATCAATCCCCCAGTACTTGTCACTATACTACACTACAACGATCAGGTACACTGCCTGGCGGGGATTGCAAGCTTCTCAAGATCCCTTGAGAGGTAAAACCTATTGCGAGGGCGCAATCCCTCGTATCACTAACCTATAATGCACATTGTAACATAACACTTTGGTTTCCCCATTTTTTTCTTATATAAAAATCTTGTTGCCTACTCATCTTAAATCATCAAGCTTTTCGCATCCTTTTCGCATTTAAACTCTGCATTTCTCATCCATAAAAATCTAAATCAAATCGCATAATGTCTTCCGGTGACAAACGAGCCAGAGATGAGGCAAAGGTACTAACACAAGAGAATCAAGCACCCAAAGTCAAGTAAAATACAATTTCCTTTATGTTAAATTTTTTTTGTCTATGTTTCTATATCCATTTGATTCATTTATTCAAATTTACAGGAAACAACATACGGATGATGTTGCACTACAAGTTGAAGTTGTGGAAACATCTAAAAAAAGAAAAGGAGGAAGCCGTAGATGAGGCAAAAGATAAGGAGGAAAAAGAGAAGGACGATAAATAAAGGGCGGAGGCACGAGCAAGGCGTGCTAAAGAGGTGCCTGGCGAACATTGGAAAGAAGTGAAGGCAGTTAAGAGATTAGAGAAAAAAATGGAATAAGGATAAAAAGGTTGATGAAGATTTAGAAGATGAATCTTTAGAAACATTCACTTATGATAACTTGTATTTGGCATATTTTTCGGATTAATTTCCTTGTTGTAATTGATCTTTATAAGTTAATTAAATATTATTTCCTTATGATTCTGTGCAAATTTAGTTGATTATTGTTTCACTTGACTTGATAGTTTTTATTTTGATGTTCCCAATTTTGTTTGTCCAAAATGCTACTTGTTAATTTTTATGCACTATGCATTTCCATATCATCTCCCTACCAAATCCACTCAACCATCACCCACAACAGCCAAAGTGGGGCAAATGTATGGTTAACACTGCCTTAAGGAATTACAACTGTTGTAGGGATTTAAAGATTTAACTTCCCAAGTGTGTAACTGCTGCAGGTTAACACTGCTAGTTAAATTTATGCTGCTGCAGGTTTTCTTTTAATGCTACTGCAATTTTTGTGAAGGGGTAAATTGCAAGTCTAGATTAATACCCGCTAAATATACTCCAAGGACTATATTTGCAAATTTAAAGAAACTTCATTAAAGCAACCGGATTACTAGAGTAGGCTTTTTCATCGAACATTAACTGCCAAACCAACCCCGTTGTTCATTTCAAAGTGATAATCAATAGTCACCTTATGTTTACAAAAAAATGGCACAATCAAACCCGGGTATGGCAAACAACGATAAGGGAAAGTCTGTGTTGATTGGGGGCGAGGAAACATCGGAAAAGTCTTGGGGGAAACTTTTATTAAATGATAAAGTGTTTGAGGAAGTTGTGGATACATTTGGTGATGAAATAATTGCCATGTATGGTTCGTATGCAAACATAGGGTAGGAAATGATAGCAGTTATTCTTCAATGGATGTGGAACAAAACTTTCAACAAACCAAATATGGGTGGTAGTGGTGCGCTATCTATTCCTACCGTTGGAAGTGGTAGCGGAACAACCAATGAAGTAGTTGCAGTTGAAGAGAAAAAAAAGAGGGAGGGGAAGGCCCAAAAAAATTAGGTTTTTATGTACCAATCGATAATCCAAGTACAATGTCAGAGAAAAAGAAGAGGGGAGGGCCTATTTGGAGTGGGAGGAAGAGGGAGGGGACTGATAAAACGAGTACAATGTCACCCATAAGGAAGAGGGGAAGGCCTGTTGGGAGTGGGAAGAAGAGGGAGGGGACTGATAAACCGAGTACAATGTCACCCATAAGGAAGAGGGGAAGGCCTGTTGGGAGTGGTAGGAAGAGGGAGGGGAAGGAAGAGCGTGCGGATCATGGTATGTTAATTTAATATAATTCATTTACGTGTCTTTTTATTTGCAATCTTTTTGATAGATTGTTATGTACTGATATTGAGTGCCATGATTGACTGCCATGATTGAGTGCCATGTAGCTGTGTTTGGCATAGCTCTTTAGACTTCATGTTTGAACAGTTTTTTTACTTTAATTGACTCTTGATGTTCGAATTTAAACGGCGGCAGGTTTAAATGCTTATGAGGACGAAATTGTGTTCAAGATGCTCAAAAATGGATTCTTTGAGCTTGGTCCATTGAGTTATGTAGAAGGGTCTGTTTATAAACTATTTGCCTTTGTCCATGATAGAAGTACCTTTACTCTTGGGTTGGATCATATGTTAACAAGCATTAGGGGAGAAAAATGGGCATTGTTCTTTTGTTTGCCTGGCAAATCATTAGAAGATGGCTTGAAGTTGATTCACACAGACAATGATGTCCGTACAATGTTGGAACTAGGTTGTCGGTCTGGTTTTGTAGATTTGTTTGTTGCTCATAAACCATAGCGGTTATCTGAATACTATTTAAAAAAACATGGATTTAGAGGGTCAAGATGGGGAGCTTATCGTATGGGTAGAAGAAGATGCTAGCTTGCGTTGCTCTAGTACTTCAGCTCCTTTTAGGACTAGATATAATAGGGAGAGAAGTGTAAACTTGAAAAGAAAGGTTATGGGTGATACAGATCCTGAACTCAGGAAGAATAAAAAAGTGGTGAAGAGGTCTGTGGATAAGGGAAAAGGAATCATGGTTGATGAGGATGAGGCATTTAACAAGAAGAAGTCTGTTTTACCAAGGCCAGGTGGAATTGTCATTAGAGAGGGTGGTTATATGAAGAAGACATCAGGTGTTACAGGTGCGGATCTTGTTAGACCAAGAAGTGATGTCAAAATCACTAATTGAGTGCTGGGTCTAAGGGCACCAAATTCTTTGGGAAACAAAGTGGTGTTATTTTGACTAGGTTAGTCTAATGAATTGTTTAGCATACATTACATTGCATATTATACTAACCTCATTACATTGCTTAATTTGATTGTGTAGATATAGTTGATCACTTATTGGTTCATCAAGTAGAAGGTTTTGAAGTTTGACAAATGGGATCATCTTTTGGGATTATGTAACGTGTAGTAACAAAAACAGTTTAATTTGGTTGTATATTATGTTTGTAATTTCACTAATGTTACTCGAACTATATTACCTCTGTTTCGGATACACCAAAAGGTGTGTAGAGGTATTGTGATGGGTTAATTTTTTTTGGTACATTGCCAACCAATATTATGTAACTTGAAGTATCACATATGGGTTAAATGTTTAGTGATGCTTCACCCCTATGAATAGTATCTAATTGCACCCAATTTCTTATGCGTAATATGTTTGTGTTTGTGTTATATGCTTCGATTAATAGCATTTAAAGACGTTTTAACTTGTTGATGTTTGGAACAACATTTTGCATATGCAGCACTACTTTGACTTCTAAAAGACAACATAGACATTTGTTACAACTTAATCGGTATCGGTAAATGAATCTGATACATACCCACACCACCCAAGTTCCCAATCTTCCTCTGGTTCTATCCTAAATCTCTCCCCCGAGGAATCCGTATATGAATCAGATACATAGCCATGCAACCCAAGTTCCCAAGCTTCCTCACGTTCTTTCCTAAGTCTTTCCTCCTCCTCTTGTTTAGCCCTTGCTTCTTCTTCTAGTGTTTGTAACAAGGCTTCTTGGTCTCTCCTCATTTCATGTTCCTGTTGCTCAATAAGATATCCCCCATTCCGCCACTCTTGTTCAGCCAGTTCTTCTTCTTCTAACAATTTCATTATGTCTTCTTCGTCTAACATTCTGCCACCAGCTACCCCACTCCCACTCCCATAAAGTGTATCCTTGTGGAAAACTTTAACTAAGTTTTTCTTTGTAATGTTAAGATAATGGAGTGAATGGTATGATCGATTAGGAGAAAACACTGAAACGTTATGAACAATCACAGCAGCTCCTACATGAATATCCTTTCCATAACCCCCTCCTCGTTAATTATTTTGTGATGTATTGCACCAGGCATTGAACCTGAGAGATCTTTGAGAGTTACTGTAAGATCGCCAAGGGCATTTGGAGAACACGACTTGATTATTGCTACAACTTGAGCAACTTTACCATTATCGATAAAGCTCTTGATGTCACCTAAACATCCATATACCACCCCCCCCCCCCACCATTAGCATTCACAAAGTCAACCGCGCTAAGCCATGGCCCACGTGAAAAATCTTCATCCACTTCCACATCCTCAAGAATTGTCCTGATATACTCTTGTGTCGAAATTACACGCTCCTGGCGACCTTCGCGAATATCTGCTTGTTTACGACGCTTAGCCAGTTGAACAATACCAGCATGACCGGGTATTATCCTAACCTCCTTTTTAGGGCTGTGTGATGAGTGTAGGTTTTCCAAGGTGGGGTTTATGTGACGGGTTTGCTCATGGTTGTTGCTGGGACGGATGGGGTTATTGAAGTTAACGGATCTGTCCATTTCGTTTTGAAGATGTAAGATCGATTATGTGTGATTATGTGTTTCACGGGGTTATAAGTGGAGTTTTTTAAGTGACCATAGCATTTATAAAAATTATTTAACAAAGTATGTACTTATAAAAATAATTAACATAATACGTAGTATTTATATATACTACTTTCCTTTTCATTTTAAAAAAGAAAACCTCATCGTCCGCCTCATCTTCAACGTCCTCATACACTTCATCCTCCTCGTTGTCAACTCCTTCACCATAATCACTTTAAGGAACTTTATGTGTTCCAACGTCGTGATTCCGACGACTACAAAATAAAGTCTCTTACATATATGTGTTGATTTGAAACAAATATGAAACCCAATAACATAACAAGCTTAGGAGCAATCTCATAAGTATCACAAAGGTCATATAGGAGTATCGTACGTTCGTATTTATTCGCTCAAATGCATCAGAAACTCCGAAGCTAACCAGTTATCATTAGTTTCATTAATTTGATATAAAAAGTTGAAATTTGACGAGACGATGCATGATTTCTGCGAATACCCTCATTATGTCAGTTCGTGTGAATACCCTCATAGCATTTCCGATGCATTTGATAAAGCGGATCAATATGAATGTCGAATACTCTCACATGAACTTTGCGATAATTAAGGTTTACATATTGTTCGTTAGTTGTTGTGATATTAGTTTTGTTTTGGTCGAGTCAACACGAACGTAAGGTTTTTTGTTTTGGTTGAAGAATCATCAAATGAAGGAGTGGAAAAGATGAAGACGCGATGGCATGGGGCGATGACTGCTATAAATATTTTTGTTATTTTACAAATAGAAAAAGAAGTTAATTAAATGCTTTGTTAATTATTTTTGTAGATACATATTTCGTTAAATATTATTCAAATCTACTACGGTTGCCTAAAAAACTCGTTATAAGTGCTTCACAAATTTGGTTGTGATTGGCGGGAAAGAAAGGGGAAGGGTAGAATTGCGATTATTGAAGGAAAGGAGGGTAAAATAGTCATTTCACAAGGCACTTAACGGGCTCCCTAACGAGCGTTAGGCCAAAAAAACCGTTTTTGCAAACAAACGTCATCCTCAAGGACACTTTTTACTTAAGGAAACCTGCTCAGGGACATTATTTACTAAAAATCTTGTATGAGGGCAACTTTCGCAAAATCGAAAAATTTTAGGGACATTTTTTACAGTTTACCCTATATATTATAATGGCTCCTATGAAAGCCTTTGAACACCTCAAAAAAACAATTAAATGCTAAACAATTTAATACGTCTATAAAATTTAATTACACACTCTAACGTGACCGTGAAGGACTAAATAAAAGTCAAAGTAAAAAAGTCATACATCAAAAAACTTTGAAATCAAGCCAAACTAGGGATGAGCACGGTACAGAATGATGCCGAACCTGTACCGAATTAGTGGTACCGATTTTTTCCCGAGCATGAAAGTGGATTCCGGTACCGTACCGGACGGTACCGTTTGGTTTCTTTTCATATGTTTAACATGACTAGTGTTTGACATGAAACGGCTTAAATGAGTGTTTGGATAAGTTATTTAATTAAAAAATATGACTAAAATTTCGGGATTGTTTTCGGTAGTTCCCGCTTTGGTACCGGAACCGTATTAATGGTACCGAATTTTTTGGGGCTCAATTCATGGTACCGTACCGTGTATTGGGAGTCGGTACTGTTTCAGTAGGTACCGGTACGGTTCCGGTTCGGTACCGGGATTCGGGGCCAAACCATTCCATAAAAAGGTTATTTAAAACAATTCCCATATCAAATTGGGTCAAACCCAAACTCAGTATATCAACTCCATAGCAGAGAACCACAAAAACAAATCTTTAGCAGTAATTCTCAACCAATTCCCCCAATTTGACCAAAAATCAAATTTCTAGTCAAATCACAAACTATCGAAGCGAAAAATGTGATAAACACCCAAATCAGAGGAAACCTTAACCTTTAAACAGTAACACCAGAAGCTACAAATAACATAGATAAATATGAGAACCGTTCGCAGCGGAAGCTACTAATAACATAATATCAGATTACAGTTAAAATGAAAAGGAGATACTACTATTACTACTAATACTACCTCCGATTAAAAACTTCTACAAACCTTTACTTGCACCATTACGTCATGAGAATATTAGCACTCACGAAACTTTTTATGCATCCAAGAACCTGTTATTCACATGGCATATTAGATCTTCTAAAAAATGTGTGCCAAGAAAAGTATATTCTATCAACTGTTATGCAACAAGGTTTACTAAATAAAAAAATTATCGATTCTTAAACACCGCAGTTTTAAGTTTGTCGCCCGATTCCATATATAAGCTTTACGTTAATATAATCACATATTGTTTACTTATTTCTGGTTGCATATAAAAGATAGTGCAATATGCATACGAACAATCAATGGCAATGCCATTTTTAAATTCTTACATAAAAATGGCCCATAGACATCTACAGATACTAGACGCCCAGATATCAATAATAACATTTTAAATGGTTAAAAAGTCTTAACATGCAAAGTACCAGTACAGACACATTATAAATCATTCTTATACGCCCATATCATCATTTGCAATCAAAGAGGGTCCTAATATGTTACCTATAGCTAATGAGTCACTTTGAGCAGTGTTGATAAACGTGATACAAACAGTCTAATTAGTGATCAGAATTGGTCCACAATCATGTTTTTGTTGTTTACTTGATTACTCCAATTGCATAGAAACAGAAAGCGTATATGCATGCATTTGTGCACATCAGATCACTCAATACATTATGAGAATGCAGCTTCAAGTAGTAATTAATGTTTTATTAAGCATTCCAAAAGATATATGAGACTAACCATGCAAGCCAAATACGGTTTACCCAATTAACTAGAAGGCCTATTTTTGTCCAACTTAAAAAATAAACAAATTGGGTAACTTTGAGATTAAGAAGTAATGAAAATGTAATGATACTTTAAGAAATAAGTTATTTATGATTTATTTGCTCGATATTTAAACTTAATGCAAAATCTATTAGAGATGAAGCGGTTCACAATCATGTTTTGTTGTTTACATTCGTGCACATATTCAATGCATTATGCGAATGCAGTTTTTAAATAATTCTCACTTACTAATGTACGGGTAGATTTATGAGACTAGTCATGCAAGCCAAATAAGGTTTAATCCTATTAATTGGAAGACCAGTTTTTATCTTCCAATTTGAAGAACAAACATATTGGGTAACTATGAAACTATTGCAGCAATCGGAAACAAAAGTAACTATATCAAAATAATGAACATTCATAAGTTAGCATAACCTAAAAACTACCGCGTAACCCCTTTCAACCACATAACTCCTTTTGGTGCTTGCTAATAACGTAGTCGAGATGTGATATCAAAATGATTCGTATTTTTCCCAACATTCAAAACTTTTTATCAATGTTTCTCCAAGAGTAAATTAACAATCATAAATTCATAACGAAACATATTTAACCAAACAGAAAGACAAACAACAATCCTTGAAGTTAACATTTTAATAAAAAATTTATACGAAGATATACCCCTTTTGAAGTTGATGTTATGGTCGCACCTCTTTCCAGCCCTTGTTTCTCTTGAAAATCTCCATAACAGCTTCAGTGTATGCAGCCTCCTCTTTATCTTCAAAATCATTCAAATTCATGTTCACAGAACTATCATCACCTGGAAGATCCGTCACCTCAGCTTGAACTAGAAAAACCCCCTTCATCATGTATCCTAAAACTGGCAATTTCAGCAATGGGACGTAACAGCAACGGATCCTGTCATTTTTACAAATATTTTTCGGCGTCTGTTCAATAGTTTTGGGAACAATTTCTTCACCAG
This sequence comes from Artemisia argyi, assembly GCA_030686995.1. NCBI lineage: Eukaryota > Viridiplantae > Streptophyta > Magnoliopsida > Asterales > Asteraceae > Artemisia > Artemisia argyi. Next base: position 4,188 of record JARVZY010006820.1, on the reverse strand, counting down.
GATTAATTTCTTGACCACATAGAGAAAGCCTCCCCCTTTTACCAGTATCTGTAATGGTAACATTTTCCAACAATGGAAAACACTTCATGTAATCCCTCATTTCATTGCTTAAAGCAACAACATCCCTAAAACAGTACGCTGCTGCTGCATCGATAGGTTTCATTTCACTCAATTCCTCATTTTCTTCTTCATTGCAAACATTTTCCTTCATATCACAAATTGAAGTTGGTGATAGAAACAGAAAGGAACGAGTACTGTTACCGGATGCAAACTTCCACTTGAATAAAATATCATTATACTCAGCTCTATGGATAGGAGGAATCTCAATACTTAGATACTTGAGTGCACTAAATGTCTGCAAAGACTTCATCACAGACATAAAAGACTCGCACTTCAATAATAAATTAACAGGACAATCACGCTCGCTAGGGGCACTCGAGGAGTTGGAGTCGCTACTGGGATGGTCTATGCTAGTAATAGTAACAGAAATTGCATTGACTTGTTGGACAATATGATTAAAACGTTTGGAAACAAGTTTGCAATGGCAAAGTGTTTTTAAATCAATCAATTTGCTTAATAGTTGGAGAACAATTTCGTCAGGTAAACAACTGAATGAGGACGAATCAGCAGATTCAATTTTCTTCATTTTCAAACGCAAATTTTCCATTAGTGACAAGATTTTTGAGTCACCTGCACCAAACATATGTTAAGAACAGATATAAGCGTTACTACCTCTGTTTTATCATTTCAAAAAAAGATCTATATAAATCCATCATCGATCTTTAAACAAACAAGGAAAAATACACCTTACCCGATACCTCAAAAAGATCTAAGACGAGATCAAACAAAACACTACACGACGAGTGTTTTTGTTTGTCATTGGTGGGTTTGATCGATCTTCAGTTCGTGTGTTCTAGGTTGAAAGGAACCAACAAAGTCAAAAGTGGTTGTAACTGTGTACAAGTGGATAGTGTTAGTGAGTTTTGTCTCTGATATACTGTATGAATCACCAGGTTTAGGGTAAGTTAGTGGGTATGTGTTTGGGCCAACACAGATTCAGTGTTAAAATGGTTTTGGGCTGAAACCGATTCATAGTGGGCTTGTTTGCATTAATTTTGTTTGGACTGAATTTTGGTATAATATGGAGTACGATATTATCAGGGGCGGAACAAAGATTTCAAGTTGGGGGGGGGGGGACGAATTTTTTTTTTTTTTTTTTTTTTTTTTTTTTTTTGTATCATAGTTTCAAGACATATAGCAAAATATCATAATCTAGAAAAATAGATGACTAACCAAATATCAGATAAAATGGTAATAAGAAATGCCTTAAACTAAATTAACTTACATCATACTTCATCATTTTATTAAGAATTCCAATTAGTGACTAAAAACATAACAAGTACAGTATTAAGTATAGAAGCAATTAATAGTTATCACGTGATCATAAGAGTTCTACAAAAACTCTCGTCCCATTCAATCATTCAAGAATAATACAAATACAAAGAAGTAAATGGACCATTAATGAAAACTAAATTATAAAAGCATTCAAAACCTAATTAAATGAAAGCAAAAATGTGTTTTGTGGATTTAATCGGATGATTATGAGACAATTGCAAAGATTACCTTTTCTTTTTATGTGAAAAACTGAAACCTCAAGCAATAGTTTGTCTGTTTTGGGAAGGGTCGACTCCATACTTTTAACAAAAATTCAGATTTTGGGCCATGTATACTGGGCTCAGTGGGCTACTTAGGGGCGGCCTAGCACCTGCTAGATACCCTATCCCCTCCGCCCCTAGATACTACGATATCAACAACGTTAAAAATAGCTCGAAGTGAGGCGTGGCATGGTGGTATGACCAAACATCATGTCTTAGGAGTTTGACCAAGTCATAGCATTTTTTAAGGTGTCATTTGAAATGGCATAAAATATGAAAATATTTACAGATTTTATAGATTTATATCATATTTCATATACATCGAGTTTACAAAAGTGTTATACATGAAGAATAAAGTCAAAAACTATCATTGCATGTAATATTTTTCATACTTTTCTTAAAAAAAAACTTTCATAATCATAGTTGAATTCAAAAAAAAGGCGCCATGAATCCTTTCCACGCGTCATTTCACGCACGCCTAGAGCCGATGCCTTGATCTATTTCGTAACTTCGAGGTCACGCTTCACGCCTTAGCGGCACCATGGAGCGCCTTTTAGAACCTTGGATATTGGGCTGAATTTTTTGTATTCGTTGGATATAACTACCGTGCTAGTTTTCTGGTGAAACCAAGAAAGATTGTTAACCGTAACACGTTCATTTACAAAGTATGAACCAAAATCACGTGTTTGAAAGCGGCATCAGGTTCTAGTCAAACAACAATGGAGAATGATGGATCGTTGTGGCAATACGAGGCGGCTCGGGTTCGGGATAGGATGGCGAAATTTGTGATTCAAGAAATCTTGCCTTTTGACCACTTCGACAATAAGCGAATGACCTCGCTTATCCAAGATACGCTTGAACCTCTGTATACTCATGTAAGTTGAATGACCCTTGGACGTGATTGTATAAATATGTTGAAAATGGCTAAAAATGAAATGATTTTAAGATTTCAAGCGTTAGAACCCGGTGTTAATTTCACGTGAGATGTTGGACGGCTCCACATGGTTCACCGGATTCGTATCTTCGTGTTACCGCTCATTGGGTAAATCCCAAATGTGGGTAATGATGAAGCGTACGATTGCCTTTGGATTGTTTGGATACCCCCATATCGACAAAAATCTATATGCTATTTTAGATTATGTCAACAAAACGTATAATTTATAAGAAAATAATTTTTCTATATCTTTCGATAATGCGTCGAACAACACCGTTGCGGTTGATCAAATTAAACTAAAATACAAACCGGTTTGCAACTGTGTCTTTTTTCATAGTCGATGTGTAGCACATACCATTAATTTGGTTGTACAAAACGGGTTACAGGTTATCAATGAAACAAAAAATGCTTTTAAAAATATGTTAAAAGATATTTTTAATAGTAGTAATAAATTATATAATAATTATATCAAGATTTGTGCGAATTCAAATGTCGTTTGTTTAGGTCCGAATTGGGACGTACCTACCCGATGGAATTCAACTTGCAACATGTTTGAATATGCTTTACGACAAAGAGATATTTTAAAAGTGTTTCATGACCACCTTGCACAATGTAATTTGGTTGTGCCTTATCCCAAGTCATCTTGGTATACTATACAACTTGGTTAAGAAATGCTTGGAGTTTTTAAAAAATGCTACTATTTTGTTATCAGGAGTTTACTATTCTACAAGTTGTTTAGTTTTAAACCAACTTTATTTAATGACTTCAAAATTAGATGAGTTTGAATCGAACAACGATTTATTTGGAAAAATGGTGAAACCAATGAAAGAGAAATTTAAAAATATTTTCAAGAATTGCCTCCCGGTTATAACTTATGCCGCCACCTTGAACCCGGTTCCAAACCGAACTCGGGTTGAGATTTTGATTTTTAGCATTGGTTATGATTTAGGTTTATCCGACGATGACCCGAGCTATGTTTCTCACCAATGTGCTCGCTTTAACGATGCTTTTAACAAAATATTTCAGGTTTATTTAACTGAATATGGCTCAAGTTCTTCACATATTCATACTATGTATCAAGAGGCGGGTTCAAGTATTCATGTTAATAATGAGACAATTCAAATGTATAATCTCTTAAGAAGTGAGAATACAAAACGAGCTCGAGGTAACACCCCTAGTAGCGAGCTCGGAAGGTACCAAGGATCCGATTTTTTTTTTTTTTTTTTTTTTTTTTGGTCTCAAACGACCATTGAAGAGTTTGAGAATTAGGATAAATTGAGTTGGTAGAAAGAACGGGAATCCCAATGTTCGGTTCTAGCCGCCATGACTCGTGACCTACTAATGGTCCAAGCAAGTACGGTAGCTTTGGAATCCGCCTTTTCGGTTAGTGGGAGGGTTGTATCACCAAGAAAATCAAAACTCACCCAGGTGGCGGTGAAAACTTGCATTTGTTTGAAAGACCACCTCGATAGCATGGAAATGATTCAACATATATCACCACTCGAAGGCAACTTTGAATGGGTTGTGAACAAGAAATACATGCGGAAGAAATAGCGCTCGGTTTGTCCCAACTTCTTAACAAAGACGAAATACGCTACA
>JARVZY010006819.1:0-25273 GCA_030686995.1 Artemisia argyi | reverse complement strand
GTCAGAATGGGTCAAGTCGAGTAAGCCTACCCAAACATGTGCCCACTGGGCACATTTTAGCGAAACCCAAAATGCGTTAGTGTTAAAATCTACCTCCTTCAACCATATTTTTGGAGTTTACCGTTTGAAGTCATTGTCTATAAACTTAACTTTCGAAGTTTGCCCATTCGACCCATTTAAAAGTTGGGTCAAAATCTCCATCTCAAGAAAAGAATGTATAGCATAAACGTATTTTGTCAAACCTGGTTAACGCTGGCTCGACCAAGGCAATCAATGCAATTGGATCGAATTATTCCATTCTGCTCAGCTATCAACTCTCCTTCTGAGGTTTGGAAGAAGAATCTGCTCAACTGGAACAGTGAATACTATAAATGATATAATGAAAAAACCATCATAGCTCTAATTACGGAGACTATTTCATAGTATAAAAAGTTTCAAACTTTCAAAATTTGAGCCACCACAGCATTGATGGAAGTAAAATGAGACAAATATGAATAGTTAAAACTTAAAAGTGTCATAAGAATTGCAATCTGCTTACCCCTGCAGTCTCCCAGCAGATAAAACTTACAAAATCTATTCATTATCGTATATACTTGAACGTGAATGAAATTTCACCTAAAGTCTGGTAGTTTTTCCAGATTTGTGGCATATGCTAGGCAGCTAGGTTAGAAAGGCTCTCATTACCATGCTGCACATAATAATTACAAATTACGATTACTGTAATTGTGGAGAACAGGATACCCGATATGATGCAATCACGTTATAATGCTTTTGGTAAACTTTTACCTTATCAGTCAAGTCAACAACAATAGCATTATCCAACTAAAGGGTAACTTGTTCTTTTGGTAAACAATAGTATTATAATGCTTTTGGTTAAGCGACAAGATAACATGAAATCAAGTATCGAAAAACCCATGATCTAAAGCAAGAGACCTATACGCATATATAAAAATAGAGTTATGACTTAATGAACCTATTGCCTGCCCTCACAAAATTTTATTCGTCATTCTAGGATTGCTGCATAAAAGATGTAGTCTGCACATGGAGAGATGATCCAAAATCCAAATAGTGAATTGTGAGAATAACTTGGACAAAGATGCAAGTATTAAACAGTTAAGCATACAATATACTCCCATACAACTCATAAGAACTCCCACCATTTTAACACCTATTACAACAGAATTAGCAAATGGGGTGAACTTTTGTTATTCTAACCTGATATCACATTGATCAATAACTACATTGAAACACTCCCTTAAGGCAACACACAACCCCTACATCTATAAAACTATACCACATTATATAAACCAACTTATATTGAACTATTTCAATCCAAAGAACCAATTTTCTCCATCATTTCATCCCAAAACCATCCCAACTTCCACTCCAAGAAGCAGTTTCAAGATAAATCAACATAAAAACTCAGAAACACTTAAAAGATCGCCTCCCTCTAAACCCGGTTAACAAAATCTAAGTAGTCTCTTCCATAATAGACTTTTAGAGATGTCTTAGGATTAATTGACTTTATATGAACAACATAGAAAGGGCGAAAGCACCAGCCACCCAAAATGACCTTAAATACTTAGCACCCGCAATCATACCCCCCCTTCCCCCCATATCCAATGCTAAAATGCGCACAACAGCAAGATTACTTGGTACATCGCCTCTTAAGATCCTCTGAGCCAGCCCTTCAACAACTGCGGTTTTTCCCACACCAGGTTCACCAATTAAGATTGGGTTGTTCTTATCCTTCTAGATAGGATCCTAACGAATCTTCTAATTTTCTCATCTCACCCAATCACATGGTCTAGCTTGCCAGCTTGTTCCACAAGATCAACACCGTAGGTCTTGAGCGCTTGGAAATTGGTATCTCTAGAAGCACTCTGCACTTTCCCTTATTTCCCTCAACTTTTCAACCTCATTTTTCACACGAGACACACTAACACCCGCTTCTTTCATAACTGGGAGTCTTGTAACAGAAACAAAATTAACCGATCAACCGCCAAATGCATATCAGCAGACTTCTTCTGCAATTTCTGAGCGTTAGGATCATGTTTATCAAAGATATGCGTGCGGTAATGTGTTTAGGAGCAGGGGACTGGGAAGGGTGTTTCTTTAAGGCTTGATTGAAGACCCTTTCGGCTGAATTCCCAGCCTCGGAACCACCCGCATTGCTTACTGCTTGTCTGAATATGTCGTTAGGGTCAGAGATTGGGTAATAAATTTCTACGTTCTTTCAAGAGTCAAACAACTTCTTAGTGAGTTTAAATCTTTCGATAGCTTCTTCACATTGCTTCAGCAATGAAGTTGCTCCAAATCATATGTACTCAAAGAATGGTTAATCAAAGATGAACAGGTCTACGCAATCATTATAATCTAAATTCTAGAAGCAAATAATGAATCACTTCAATTTACCATTAAATAGTCCGAATCAAATGTTTAGACGTGATTTGGTTTGTTTTTGTTTAAAATAACCTGTCTTGGTTCTTAAATAGCCAACGTTTGAATTGCCGCTCCTTCCACGGACCATAGCACAAGAGTAGCTACAACTTCACCCCATTCCTACGCCTTCAACGTTAATGGCTTATCGTTAAACTCATTAAGATATAAACTATGTGTTCAAGAAATATTTTAATCCTCACTTTGATAGTAATGGAATTACCTGAAATACAACATTATACTTTATCAAATATAAAATTTGAATCAGAAAAAGCACCGTATAAACACAAATAGATGTACATAAATAGCTTATCAGGAGATTAAAATAAAAGTTTTTTTATTTTGGAACCGTTAAGATGAAGAAACTTGGTTTGACGAAAACAGTTGACCAGACCTCCATGATACATCATATTAATCGGATTGTCAAAATAATAAAGAATACCTTATAAATCTCAAGAACACCAACTTAATGAACAATCACAGCCAAATGATATCTAGTAGTTGATTAAGATAATAAAGGTGAACGATTCTTAGTGGATTTATGTGTTTCCACACTGATTTAGTAAAACGGATTGTAACAAATGTAGTTTAAGCTTTTGAGTAAAAAATATGAATTTTAAACCAGAAAGTGTTTCGGGTTAACCAGACCTCATTCAAAATTCACCTTTTTGACCCATTACTCAAACTACCCTTACTAAACACTCTGAATATTATATGTAACACACTTGATCCAAAGACTAAAGTAGTGTACACCAAGTATCCTGACAAGGAGTATTTCAAGTCCAAGAATTTTGGCCACTATAGTTATGGTAAGAGAGCTACCATACGCAGAGACTTTTAGCGACAATTCAAATCTTACAATTCCAAAGTCAGGTCAAAGCACTATAAAAAACGTATCTGGGTCGGTCAAATTTGTGGCGGTCTTAATCACTGGGTGACCAGTGGTGGTGCAGCCATTTGTGGATACCGTAGACACACTTGTAGCAGCTTGGCTTCCTGTATTAGAAGGCCAAGGTGTCTCCAACGTTCTATTGGTGACTATGGTTTCGCAGGAAAGCTGGCCCGTACTTGGTTTAAGTCGGTTGATGAGTTACCCATGAATGTTGGAGACCGACGTTATGACCCATTGTACCCACTAAGACCACATAAAATTGTTATCTATGTTATCTTTTCGTTCTAGTTTAACATGATAATCTTATTGAGTCTAAGATTTTGATTATTTAATGTTCCATGTTAGAAATACAGTATAAAAGATGTTATAATTTATAACCTTTTTTTACCATGGAAATACCAACCTTCATGAGACAGTTTCTACCTTGCTCCCACTCTTTTCCACACCATTGTCTCCTATAGCTTCTTGTTGTTATGCCAATTTCCATCTTGTGATTTCCTATTCGGCGTCAGTAGTGCCCATCATTTGCCTTTCAGCCTGCACCACAATAAAGTAAGATTATATACAAATGTACTTTGCATATGAATTAGCACATAAATACTTTGTCAAAGCAATCTCATAGGAACCTCAAAGCAATCTCATGGGAGGGTTCCCTTACCACATCATTTCTGATAAGGTATTGGATCATCCTAACATAAAATTATTTAATGGCTAAATTAATATGTCAATACAATGAGTCGCAATTTAAACCGTTTATAATATTGTATCAATGAGCGCTTTTCCTTGTAAAAGAACTCCTCAATCATTGTATCCTAAACCCGATAACCAAAAGCATAGCAATTTATTTTCAGAATCTAAATTTTTTTATTATACTTTTTTGGCCGTATAAACGGATCGCTCAAAGTTGGTTCTGTGACCAATTTAACTCAACCGGGAGATATGCTGAAAAACATAACTTGTTAATTTATGCAAAAAAAAACCGTAAAAAATATATATATAATAAAAAGGTAGGATCAAATCAATATACTATGTTATTTTGCCAAAAAAATAGATATGAAAAAAACTATAAGAAGGCAGCGGTTAGCCTAGAGAACACAATAAATAGAACCTTTATGGCATGACCAAATATTCAAAAAACAAAGCAACATGCGAGTACATTATATATTTATAAGTGAAAATGCCAAACTATGCTTATAGTCAAATTTTGGGGTAGCTTCCTCCTTCCCATCTACTCATAGTGCTAAAGTTGGTGGAGAAGATATACTTTCAATGATATCCTTTCACTCATTGTTTAGTGAAATTCTAATTTTTAGATGTGTTTAAGCTTGGTTGTTGATTATGGTGCAGCTAATCACATGATCAATAGGAAAAAATATATGTTGTTTAACCCTTAACCAATCTCATTTCGAAAATTAAAACAGATTACACCTTTCTAATATAGCATCACTTGTAGCTTTTAACAACTACTAAACATAAAAGAGTATAACTAATAATAACTCATAACTATCAACAAATACCACATATAACAATGACCAGCTAGAACATAAACCCACAATCTCTCAGACGAATATCATTTGGTAGGTAGAAGATATTAACTATATGTGACGAAAAACCCATATTGCGACACACGTTTTAGCTTTTACATATGTCTGCTAGCCTTATATGTTAAAACTATGGCGGACTCGATATATGCTACATATTAAGTTAAGGATAAAAGACTAAAGAGTACACCCAACAGCAAGTATCATTCCTAACAAATGCCAATAAAGACTAATTGATCGAGAGCAGCCAACGTGTTGTAAGCTTAATGTATGAATTATTAATGTACAGACATATAAATTACAATTGGGTTAATCGAATAGTTTAATTAATTCTTAAACTTGAGATTTATTCTCATGATTTTCTAAGACATGTTGTATATGTTTCAAATCCTAAACTCTCTAATGAAAACTACTTATTTGTGGCACGTGCTTAGTTTCAAAGCATATAAGCAATCCAATAAGCTAAAATAAACCATAAAAAAGTTACTTTATTTGCCACCTGTAATGAAATTCATCAACCAAAGTGTAAGCACAGATATAATGTTGCATCTTAAAAACATGAGTTTCATTGGGGATTAATATCGAACACTTGGTGGTCGTCTAACTTAAAGTGGCTAAACACACTTAAATACTAAAATCAAACATAATTAACAATCACTGCTATGTTAATTCCTTGATAGCATATTCTAGGTGACTAAGTTACCTATTGTTTGTGATTCGTGAGATGTTTTTTTTTTTATTGACATGATCCATATGAATAGGATATGAATAGGATGTATTGAGATTTTAGGTTTAGATAAAGGACAATCAATCCACAAATTGGTACCCCAACTCAAAAACATCTAAGAATTAAAATTAACCTCACCTAATTCGATTGTTTCATCACCTGGCCCTGTTGCATCACCTGTGAGGCTGAGAGTAATTCAACATCAAATTCGAAAACCTGGTTGGATTTGGTAAACTTGTTAAAAAAGAGATGGCATTCTTTTTGTTTATTACTCCGTATGTGTTAGGGATAATTGATGCTGCCTACCGGTGATGGATGGAATAGGAGCCTTGTTTTTTTAAGTTACATGTGTATTTTGGATTTGTGTCGACAGCCAAACTCGGTTTTGTTTTTTTCTTAATTTTCCGTTTTGACCCCTAAGTCTTGTAAATGACTCCGCGTTTTTGAAGTTTTAAGTTTTTATAGTTTTGACACATAAATTTTTTAGCTCAAATTTTCTTAAAAAACGAATTTACAAATACTATTGCCAAATAAGGAAGTATGTAGGATTATTTAATCTAAAAAAATCAATTTATTTAAAAGAAATAAATAGTAATTAAAAAAATATTGCCTAATAAAGTATGATTTGATTTTTTTGAAATGAAAAAGTCCCCACTAAGGGTTTTATTTTATTAGGTAAAAGATTATTATTATTATTGTTGTTGTTGTTGTTGTTGTTGTTGTTGTTGCAGTACAATATAATCCAATATCTACGCGAAGAGGCAAAGAATGCAGACAAAGACTCAAAACCAATTATAAATGCATTCGCTAAAGCAATTGAGGTAGGCTTTTGTCAGATTTTTTAAGTTGTGTTTATTTTTCTGGGACTTGAGAGATTATACATTTTGCCTTTTTTCTTTTGTGATACTAATTTTTGTTCCTTGTGAATGGAACCAATTGATATGATGTTGGTATGTTGAACAGGCTATATCAGACAAAACATATGATAATGTTGGATGTAACCCAAGTCAGAAACATCCAAATGCTCCCGGTGTGTCTCATGCACTACTACTTGTCTAATTTTTTAGTTTAGTTATATTTAATTAGAAACCCACAACTTAAATAGAACTTGCTAGTGCAAAAATATCCATTAATGTTATATACCAAAAATCATTATTAATAAAATATTCAACATATTTTGTATAGAATTAGAATTTAAAATTTCATAACTTATCAAAAGTCAATTTAGTTTCTAATGCGAGTCTTAACCGATTGAAAGTGTAAAAAGTGTATTTTTAATGCATAATAATCATTGTTATAGTACAATGTTTTTCACCTTATTTCTTTTAGCTAATTTTTTTCTTCTTATCCATATCTTACTTGCTAAAATTGATCCAATTTATAGGATAAGTGGCTGGCTACATTTTATTTTCTAGTGAGGTTTTGTAAATGTTTTCATTGGGTCACTCATGTTGTAATATGCTATAAATAGGTGTGGGTAACATTGTGTGGGAGCCACCATCCGTAAAGGTAATACTTATTTGTTGTATATGTGTTTCTTCTTTGCTAATCTTTGGGAGTTTCCTTACTTGATGATCAATAATACAGTTCCATACCATTTATGGCGCTGCTCGACTAGTCTGCTATGAGTTACTCAAAATCTCAAATAGGGAATGCAACTTTTGGTATTTCAACTTGTCAGTTTATTCCAAACTTCATAATATGCATATATCATTAGTACGAGCTTGGAAGGGAATCCTATGAAAATATATTAAATAGGGAATGGATTAGCTTATGAGTATGAGGTTACAAACTTCATAATATGCATATATCCAACTCGTCTATTATCGCCACCTTTAAGTTTCGGTACTAACTGTTTGAATGCTGCAGATGATGGGAGCGACAAGTTCATAATGGAAGACAAAACAAGAAAGAGGAAAAGATGTCAAGCTGTTTATCGGGACAAATGTTTGTGTGCTTATAACTAGTATTTATCATGTTGACTTTGACTTAATACCTACTTAATCACTTCCTTGTGGTCTTCTAGGCACAATTTGGTTTTATACTACTCTCAAAGCCCCTTATTATTATGTAGTCATCTTTATTTGGATATGCTGTATTTGCCTTTTGAAGCATTTTGTGGGTTTTGCAAATCTTGTATGTTGTCGGTTTAACCTATTATTTGACAAAGTATATGGGCATTCTATGAAATAGAGGAGGACGCTTGTTAAAAATTGTTTAGTGGTTGTGGAATCTATATATGGTCAAATTTGAAAAGTTGAGTTTTGAAAGTTGAGTATTGAAAGTCAAATGTGAGAAAAAATTAATGTAATTAATACTCTAATTAAAATACCTCATTACTTAAAAGTACAATAATTTATTCACATTGTACAACCAATTAAAAACATATCTATCAAATTTAATACAACTAATTAAAACACAACCGGGTTGACCCGGTAATTTGACCCGTTTTCAACCCAACCTAGCAAGTTGACCAGGTTTAAATCGACCCATTTTCGACCGGAGCAGTTCAACCGGTTGAACTACCCGGGTCGAACCGGGTTTCAAAACATTATCCATTACTTAAAAGTACAATGATTTATTCACATTGTACAACCAATTAAAAACATATCTACCAAATTAAATACAACCAATTAAAACACAAACCGGGTTGACCCGGGATGCTTCAAACCCGGCGGATTGACCCGGTTTAATTTGACCCGTTTTCGACCCAACCTAGCAAGTTGACCCGGTTTAAATCGACTCATTTTTCGACCAGAACGGTTCAACCGGTTGAACCACCCGGGTCGAACCATGTTTCAAAACATTATCCTTTACTTAAAAGTACAATGATTTATTCACATTGTACAACCAATTAAAAAACATATCTACCAAATTAAATACAACCAATTAAAACACAAACCGGGTTAACCCGGGACGCTTCAAACCCGGCGGATTGACAACCCGTTTTCGACCCAACCTAGCAAGTTGACCCGGTTTAAATCGACCTATTTTTCGATCGGAACGGTTCAACCGGGTTTCAAAACTTTATTTTTCGTTTATAACCTATAAACTTTTTTTTATCAATAAACTATTTGTCGTTATAATATCCCGTTGCTATGCACGGGTATTCGTCTAGTTAATCTAATGTGTTAGTGTATTTATAGATGCTACAAAATCAAATTATGCGTTTCTACAATAAATAAATAAATAATAACATAAATAAAAAATTCTTTGCATGAAAGTACTTGGATTCTATTAAATAACAGAAAATCAAAATTACAACATTTCAGTTTTAAGTCAACCATGTTTTTAAATATCAAATACATTCAATTTGCAGCCATGTTCTCGTAATGTATGATGTATAGAAGAAAAATTCAATAATTTCCTTTATTGTGATTTTTAAGTTTTTCACTTGAAGGTGTAGCAACATGTCCTTTTTTAATTTTTTACAAATGCATCTCCATTAATTTGCATGGCTGTATATCTAAATCGCATGGCTGTATGTTTCCTTAGTTATTTTGCATATTGACTTTTCATTATTGACTACAGGATATTTTGCATGGCTGTATGTTTCCTTGGTTTAAGGGTAGAATAGGCAAAACAAATTTTTAACATTTCACAAATCTTGACTATTTCACTTTTCACCTTTGATCATTTTTACATTATATGTAGTTAAGATAAGATAGTTCACAAATGTAGATGTGGATATAACACAATTTTACATATAGGGTCAAAAAATAAGTAGACAATGTCACAAGGGTTATAAGGGTCACAGTTCTTTTCATTGGTCACATTTCATTACATCGGTCCAATCCTGGTTTATACGAGGGTTCAAAAATCATTTTGAGCCTTTTCCCACTAGACCAAATACAATAAAATCTCTATAAATTAATACTCGATAAATTAATAACATCGATAAAATTAATAATTTGACCGGTCCCAACTTGGGACCAATACAAAATTGGACCCCAATCGATAAAATAATAAGATAATAATTTTTTTGAAATCCCAGTGTATATATATATTGGTCCCAACGAAATTATAAATTAATAATTACTAAAAATTTTCATAATATATATGTAATAATTTATATTTCATCTCTAATTAGTATACATTGTAATTTATTTTTCATATCTAACTAGTATATGCTGTAAATTGTACATATTAGAACTTGTTTTTCTAATTTATTTTTCATCTATAACTAGTATACATTATAATTTATTTTTAATCTTTAACTATTAGATAGTGGAACTTGTTTTTTAATTTACTTTTCATCTCTAACTAGTATATATTTTAAATAGTACATATTGGACTTGAAAATTTAAAAGCCATACATAAAATCTCTTTAAATTAATAAATTATTAATTTATCGATATAATAATATCTCGTTAAATTAGTCAGTCCCAACACTATTAATTTATAGAGGTTTTACTGTAACTTTATTTTCAAACTCTGACTTTTAAGCATTCAAAGGTTCGGCTTCTATTTTGCACGTTAGCTTTCATAGCTAGTTTTTACATTTTTAATGTTTCTTTGTTAGCTTTTATAGTGAGTTTTCCTTTCAAACTTGTGTGATATTAAAGATTAACATGGTCTCCTCCAAACCATGTTTTACAGTACCAAAATGAAAGTAAAAAGTTAAGAGTTTTATATAAGTTTCCAAAGACTCCAGATTTTTAACCTGAAAGATAGTGAAATCTCCGAAAACATAATACTATTCTCAACATATTTGACCCACATACACTGTGGTATATTAGTAACCACCAACGTCTATCTTCAAGCTATGTGGGATAAAATTTTAGGATAAAATGTTAGAAAATACCTAAAAAGAAATAGTAAGATATAGTTATTATAAGTTGGTGAAAGAAAGATATGTTACTTGGTACTCCAAATTGAAGTTATAAGCGGCTAGTTTATGTGTTTGGAGCACAAATCATGAAGGAGACACTTTCGATAACGTAAAATTACATGTTGTTATTGCTCTAAAAATGGAAGATTGCAAATGTTTAAGCATTGTTATAAGAGCTTGTGATTTCCTTAAGAGAAAAAGGTAATGATTACTTATCAGAATAGAAAGTGATCAAGTTACATTTATTGTGGTAAAATTAAGTTACATGTTTTATTTAATCGAGCTCTAACCATTTTCACAATGTAGAATAGAAAGTGATGTTTTGATTCATGACAAGTTTCACAAACATAAATCATTGAGATTTTAACGATTGGTAACATTATAGTAACTATATATCAAGTAAGAAATTTACATACATTATAACCATTTATCTGCACATAGAGTGATGTTTTCCAATTTTCAAAAGTGTTTCAATAAAAAGTTGTTTAATTCATTTCATTTGCTATATGTCTATGCATAATGATCAAATCAAAATTGAGTAATAAGTTGTTTAATTCATTTCGCAACCTTTTGTCATTCTTAATTGAATTCAAAAAGAATTTTACTTCTTAAGCTATGTGAAACCAAAGATCAAAATGTTTTCCACCAAAACATGTTTTATATTTTATTTATATATATCTACCTATTATATAAAAGAGAGCCTTTTGTTCATGTAGCAGGCTAAGAACACGACACATAAGCACCTAAGAAAATGACACCTCAGCAAGTCTCCAAATCTCTAAATTGCCACATAGATGTAAATAGTTAGCCCCTTTGACTTCAGTTTTCATCTTCTTAACAGTGATAGCCAAAATTGCATTCCCCGTTTTTTTGTTTTTCATCTCTCCACAACTTCTTTCTTTCTCTCTTTCTATAACAACTCTTGTTCCAATAATCAAAACACACTTTCATATTCACTCAATTTCTTTCTTTTCCTCTCTCTACATCTGAATGTTCGGCCACCAATCATTTTCCGGTGAACAGTCACCAAACATCTTGTCCTTACAAGTCAAAATATCAGGTAAACATACTTTTTTCTCTTTTTTTGTTTTGTTTTCTTTCTACCTTTTGTGATAATTGTGTTTGGTCTAATTTGGTTTTCATAGTTGTAGGCATGTTCTTCATGGAGTGATGAGGTAATTTATCTTTGAAGAAATATTGTTTTCTTTCTTTCTTTCTTTAAATTATATTACAAGCTTTTTTTTGAGTTTGGACTATCTAATTTTTATTTAATGTAGGC
This sequence comes from Artemisia argyi, assembly GCA_030686995.1. Lineage (NCBI taxonomy): Eukaryota > Viridiplantae > Streptophyta > Magnoliopsida > Asterales > Asteraceae > Artemisia > Artemisia argyi. The sequence goes on along the minus strand of JARVZY010006819.1, from coordinate 13,564 downwards.
ATGCTTTTTAAGAGCTCAGTTTTATGAAGGACTTGAAGAAAATTAGTTCAAATGAAGTAATATATCTTGGAAGAAAGAAGATGCGTATATAGTGATAATCTTTTGTTAACAAAAGAACAACAGTGGTAAGTTAACTCATGCGATCTTTTACAAATTGCAAGGTGTGTGTGACTGTGTGTTGTTTAAATGTGTGAGTTTCTGTGCTATTCATTTAGATCGTGCGTTTTTTTCGTGTTTGTTTTTGTTCGTTACGGTTATTTTGTTATTCATTTTGATGATTATGGTTTTTAGTGTATTGTTGGGTTAGACTAATGATTGATCGAGATGGTCGTGATAAAGATGGATGTTGAGATTTTGAACAGGGATGAATTGGGATTTGAAGATTGATGTTGATTTGAAGACAAGAGCATGAAGATATTAGTTGGTAACAAGATTTTGATGATTTAAAGATGCATCCAAAAAACTACATACTTTTTTTTATTTGATTAGAGTTTTTGAGGTTGTTGTGCACTTGTCACTTGTGCTGTTGTGCATAACAATATTTAACTTTCATTAAATTAGTATTTGTGCGCTTTTTATGGTTGTAAATTTTTTAATGATATACACCGTAAATTTACGTTAACTAAAAGTTGTTTATGTTCTTTAGTTGTTTATGTTTTTTAGATTTAACTAGATAGCTACGAGTATTTTTTTTCCTGAATTGAGAATAATGTATAAAAATAAAGTATGAAAATATGAAAAGACAGTTGACAGTTGACTAGTTGACAAGTCAGGCGATTAGGTGGTAGGCTTGATGGGTGAAAGAGTTAGAGTGAAGAAGTGGTAAAACTATATAGTTGTTGACTTGTGATAATTTTACAAGTAATGAATATTGACTAAAAAGCAAAAATATTGGGTAATACTTTTGAAAAACGGAATAATATGAATAAAATATTTCGTATTCAACACAGTGTAAAGTTGCATGTGTGTGAAATTCTTTCATTCTTCCTTCAAATACGGCAGTGCATAGCAGCATCATCCAAACTAAAAGAAATTCAACAAACATAACTACATAAGGCTTTCAAGATGAAAACCCAGCGTAACAAATAATACTTATGTATGTCTAACTAAGAAATGATTGGTGGCCGAACATTCAGATGTAGAGAGAGGAAAAGAAAGAAAGTAATATTCTTAGTAAGGTTATAAAGTTTGACAAGATAAAATTATTAAAAGACATAAAGTATCAAATAAGTACTTATTACAATAGAGAGCTGAAAAGTAAAAAATAAAAAAATATACGAATATGATAAAGTTGTTATGAAGTGTATTATTAAGGTAATGAACTAAAGTTTAACTAGACAACAATATTAAAGGATAAAAAATACAAAACGTAGAATGATAAAAACCGTATTGAATGTCAATAGGAGTAAAAGATCAATAAAAGAATTAAGAGTAAGAATAAATTAATTATGAGTAACAATAGTAACACTCCAAATTTTCTTTTGATAATGATGTCAAGAAAGCCTTTTTTCTAACTTGTGTCTTAGGGCACAAGTTAAATACACCAAGAATACACAAGGGTCCACGAAAAAATACAGAGGAATTCATATAAAAATACAGACAAGTGTATTTTTATGTGGGTCCTTATGTACTTTTGATGTGCTTAACTTGCGCCCTTAGGGCACAAGTTAGAAAAACCATTCATAAAATCATATATATAATTATCACTTATTAACTAATGTACGTTTTTCTAAAAACCAACACATACATGTTATTTTATACTATAATGATATTCCTTGGACGTAAATAAAAGGTAAAATGAAATGAAAACCTATTCTTTTCTTTTTCTTCATAATAAACATATTATGAGTAACTTATTCTTTTTTCTTTTATAAATATGAATGTTTACATGCCATGAGATTTTATTTAATCTTTTGACAATAATGTCAACAAAGTTTATTCATAAAATCATATATATAATTATCACCTATTAACTTAATGTATGTCTTTCTAACATTATTATACATCCATGCTCAAAGAGGGATTCATGGTTGAGACTCCAAAAATACAATTTAGATACCACAAGACTAAAACAATTTAACCCAATTCATTAAACGTTTGCCTAACCATAAAAAACAAATATGAAATCATCTTGGGCCGTGCTTAGCACGGCCTAAAAGAATTACCTAGTATATATATATATATATATATATATATATATATATATATATATATATATATATATATATATATATATATATATATATATATATATATATAGTAGGAAAAGAGTTTGAAGTTCATCCAAGATTTCACGTTGAGAACGATCAAGAATTGTACAAATTATATTATTAAATTTGCAACAATTCAAGAAAGAAGTCAACATGAAAACATTATACTATTCTAGACACATGTAACCCACATATACAAGGGTAGGCTTATTAAAAATCAACCAGGCCAAATAAGCTCATAAATAAGCTTAAACAACATTCGCTTATAAATGGTAATTAAGCATCAATAACATACATTTAACCAATTCCCAATAAAGGCTATACCAATTTAGCTACCAACAATGAAAGTAAACTAAATTAACACTAAACTCAACAATTCAAGAAACAAAAGACCCAAATCAAATTCACAAAAATCAAAATTTCATATAAAGATTACAATGGTTTTACCAAAATATGTTTAACAATAAATAACAAAAAGTAAAATTGAAAAACGATGTAATAAAAAAAAAATGACCAAAAAATGTCAAGATTTATATGAGTTTCCAAGTCCACCACCGTCGAGCATGTTTTTTAACATGCCAGAACGTGATACACATGGAAACATAATACTATTATGGACATGTATAACCTATACACACTACCATATATTAGTAAGTCATAATTTCTTTTTTCAACCTATGTGGGATAAGATGTTAGGATACATGGTTACAATAAGTTTCCATAAAAAGAAGTTGGTACACTATTATTAATTAAATTAAATCCTTTTAAGCACATGAAAAGAAAAAAGAGATACTGAAACAGTTGGTGAAAGAAATATATGTTACTTGAAACTCTAGATTAAGTGTGGAGCACGTTTCATGGAAGAAAGAACACGTACGGATGACGTAAAACTAATTTTAATGTTTGGAACACTATGAAACTTTGAATGGTTTTTATGATCAACAAAAAAAAAAAAAAAAAAAAAAAAAAAAAAAAAAAAAAAAAAAAAAAACCTTGGAGTGACTCAATTAAAACAACATTCAAACTTTGTTACTATTTCATTATTTTGACCCAATAATCAATAGGTCTAGAATTGCCACCTATAGATAATTATAGTTATGATTCTTGTTGTGGTTGTAAAAGTGCTAATTACGAATGTACGTTGTAAGAAGATGAGCATAATTTTAAAATCTGAAAATAGTTAGAGATAACTGGCCAGTTTATAAATAGATTATTAGAGTGCATCACTTCAGCTCAATCAATGAACTTCTAAGAAATAAAGAGGTTGTCAAGTCTTATTGGTCTCATGCATTATGTGTTCGGTTAAGCCATATTAGCATTGGTTCTTTATGATTGACCCTCATCAACTACGTTTGATTCTTCATTTTACTGCATCTAGATTATATGTCCTCTTATTCACCCGGGGTGATTAAGTTGGTAAAAGAGTTAGTGAACACTCATATCATCACCAAAGTGTGAGAGGTCACAAATTCATATCCTGTTTCCAAACACGCCTAAAGCATTCATGCCGACTTTCTAAAAGAGAGAGTTTTACCTGATTTAAGTCTGTGTGATGGTATGCTTTGAAACCCATAGATTTGCTAGCTAAAACTAACCAGAAGTTAAAAAAAAAAAAAAAAAAAAAAAAAAAAAAAAAAAAAATCTTATCGAGCCGCCCTCGTGCTGTACATATCTTGTTACTTATTTTCTCTTTGCTTACATGCTTTTTATTTGACAAATAAATGAAAAAGGATTCAAACCACCATCTCGACCAAGATGTGGAACCATAGTCATAGATTTGTCGAAGGTGTTAGATCTAGAAACAGTTGAGCGTAATCATACATGTACTTAGGACATATAGTGGCCTATGACAACCCAACATCTTATAATGAATATCATTATAAGACAAGAAACCTCTAATTCTCAATTTGCAACAAGTTGTGGTTAATACTTTTATAATCCTTCGTTAACATGTAGCTAGTTAATTGGTTCACTACTACAGATTTGTGAATAGAGCCCTCTTAATAGAGCCCGATTTTAGTGAAAAACGGGCTCTAAACGGATCCTGCATTTAGGAAAAGGGTATAGAGCCATGTTTTCTTTCAGAAAACCGGGCTTTATGTTAAAAAAGTATAGAGCCATGTTTTCTTTGAAAAAACCGGGCTCTATTACTAATATAGAGTCATGTTCTTTATTATAAAACCGGGCTTTATGTGCTAAGCCATTAGAGCCCTGTTTTCTTATGCAAACCAGGGCTATATTCCACTACCCACCTTGAAAATTTCCATTAGTCCCGCTCAAAACTTTCCCCAAAATCAAATCCTCCCTCCACCCATCTTTTATCCTTTTGACCTCAGATCTCATATCCTCCAACTTATTATCCCACACTAATTTCTTAATCTCTCAAAAATCCTCTCTCGTCTCTGTGGTCAACCGGAAGCCATCACTAGTCACCATCAACCAATCGTTGGTCGGACCATCGACGACAATTTTCAAGTTCAGTTATCCATAAATTAGGTATTTTATTGTATTATATCTTCAATTTGGTAATCAATTTGAAGTGTTCATGTGTTAACTTAGTGTTTTTATGATTTTTTAAATTAGGGTTAACGTGTCCCCAAATTTATATAAAAAAAATAATTAAAAAAAAAAAAAAAATTCATTAAGCCATGTTTTGTAACGAAAAAACAGGGCTTTATGCAAATTAAAAATGGTTTTTTTAATCACATAGAGCAAGGTTACCAAGTTCCAACAGGGCTCTATTACGAATTATAAAGTCGGTTCCTACAACCGGGCTCTATGCCAATTTATTATAGAGTCCCTTCCCCTTTGTGCCCTCATGCAAAACCGGGCTCTATAGCCATTTTCAACCGGGCTCTATGTCTATTTTTGTAGTAATGGTTCCAATTAAGAAATGAGACTTCTAAAATAATTGGTCCCTCCTGAATTCTCGTAATGATTGTACTTCAAACTCACGCGTGGTTTTCTCATTTGGGAATATAGAGCATAGTATAGAATGAACCTATGGGTTTAGAAATCCATGAGGATTCTAAGTCGATAAGAATCTAAACATGATAATTGAAATAGTAGTTGTTGCTTGTCAATATCATTGTTGCTTTTAACATATGCATATTCTTGTACCCATTGGAGTACATTTATGTTATGATGTATTTATTAATGTGGTAATTTAGCCACATTGTTGTACTTAACCGCTTTTTTTAACAATATATTTACCGAGGTAGAAATCTTTTTACCAAAAAAAAAAAAAAAAAAAAAAAAAAAAGAAAAAAAAAGAAAAAAGAAAAGTTTTGATACGTGTATGAATTATCTAATAAGATTTATGTTTGTTGTTGAATGTTGAGTTATATTGTATGGATATTTATTTTGGGCATTTTAAAAACAGAATTAAGATGCATTTTTACATTTCTATCGTTCTTTATTAGCTTTCACCGTTTGTTTTCCTTTATAACCTGTGTGAAATTAAAAATAAAACATTCTCATCCGAAACATGTTTTAGTGTACCAAATTAAAGTCCTTTATAAACGGTGTGAAATAAAAAATAAAACGTTCTCCACCAAAACATGTTTTAGAGTACCAAATTAAAGAAAAAAAAATTAAGAGTTCATATGAGTTTGCAGAGAACAAACAACCGCGTTGAATCATTTTCAACGTGATAGTGAATAGTCCGCAAACATAATACTATTCTCAAAACATTTAACACACATACAGTTATGGTATATAAGTAACCAACAACTTCTATCTTCTGGAAATGTGGGATAGAGTGTTGGGATAAAAGGTAAAAAAAATATTTTCATTAAAAAAATGGAAAGAAAGAGATAATTCAAGAGTTCGTAACATTTGGTGAGAGAAAGATTAGTTACATGCATTGAACATCAAATTGAAGTTTATTTGCAACTAATTTATGTGTTTATAACACGAAACATAATAGCAATAGCTTAGATACAAGAACATGTGCTGATTTACATGTTCAGGTAGTCTAGATCATTAAGCATTTTTTGAATGCTCAATGTGTAAATTGTGAATGTACATATATAGATTTGCATGTAACTAGGCAACATTCATATCTCTTGTGTATGCTTGAGATAGTTCTTCGCCTTGTAACAGTCCTTTGAATAATTGGTTTTAATATACATGAAAAATTAAAACTGATTAATTGAGTAACTTGAAAATATATTGTTGGTTTAAACGACCAACAATCCGGAAACTAGAATGCGGAACTTGAGCTATGTAGAAAACGCGACACACACACACCCTTGTACACGACAGAAAGTAAACGGCCACACGTATGCTCCTAAACAATTATATATTAAGAACAAAGGAAAAGAAAACCGTACAATGACCTCTTTATTATAGAGATGAGGGGGGAAGAAAACCAACTCTTAACAGAGTTGAAACCTGCTGCAACAGAGGAGAAAAACAGACTCACGAATGCCTTGAACTCTCTCAACGTCAAACAACCTATATGATGAATATATAGGATTAATATGTCGGCTATGCATTGAACCGACATATACTTTTTCATATTTGACTACAATAGGAACTAAAGGTTTCATAAAGACCCCTACACTATCTAACTATCATCACTAATATCTAACAATTTCCACCTTAGTGGTGATAGTTAGTCTTCTCCGATACGTAGCAGCTTCAACCAGTGCTGGAACCTCGGATAGGGGTGTGCCTTCATTCACGCACTAGTATCAATAACCGCTACTAGTATTAGCTTAGCTCCTGACTCTATCGAGAGTCCTTTTAGCCAAATAGCCTCCTTTGCAGCCTCCGTAAGTGTCATATACGCCGCTTCAGTTGTTGACCGAAAGATATGCGGTTGATGAAGTTGATGTCATCTCAAATCCGTCTTTATATTTGAGAAGCACGGCAGATGACCCATCAAATATAGAGAAAAGGTCTTGCAACAGTAGTAGTTTAAATCCTGCATATATTAGAGTTAATTAGCAGCAGATTTAGATAAATTACTTGAGTATGAATGAGCAACTAAGATACTATATCTTTTCCTCTCTAAAACATGCAATCGAAACTACAATTATAAATACCTGCACATAACATTTCAAAATTTCAAGTATCACCTGTTAGCATTATCTAATTATATTCTGTAAGTTACAATGAACTGCTTACACATCAAGTTAATTCCCATTATAGGTCACTCAACTGCCTAGCTCCTTTTAAAGTTTTAGATTGAAATAAGTAAAGATTCGACAGCTAAACTTACTGAAGCTGAATCAACTGGGGCACTCCTGTCATAAAAATCTGCAGGTTTGTGAGGAAGAGACGATAGCCGAGAGTTTTTAGCAGCAGGATCACTCTGAAAAACAAGTCAAAAGCACGCGACTATCAGAAGTATGTACGACGACAGACTATATAAAAACATCATGGGGAGAATGAAAACCTTCCGTTGTCTTCTGTGCTTTTTCCATATCGCTCTACGCGTCTTTTGCTGTACCTGCACATAAAGTGAAAAAATCGCCCTTGTTAATAGAAAATCCAAAACATTATTCTCATGTGCAAACCAAACCATGTTTAACACCTTTGAGGCCCTTGATGAACACACAAATTATACCTTAAGAAGCTATAGGAGGTGGATACAAAAAGTCTTAGTGATTCTCTGCTACGCCACCTTGGATATTTCCTGAAATATGCAACATAAGGCCAAAAATTACCAAGTTAAATAGATGTTTTAGCTCATATGTGAACATAAAGATATGCACTAAAAGACATACACCAGCTGGAATTCTTGTACCAGGATTTGCATCTAAAACAAACATTGAAGGGTTCTTTTTGTAAGCTTGTCTTTTTGGTTTAAGCCTATTTTCAATAAGAAGATTACCGCTTATGATTAATAAGCTAATATGCTAAGTGTTTGGATTAGCTTATACGGAGTAATTAGCATATTCAAACCCTTAAATAAGCCCACAAGCCTAAGCTTTTTAGCTTATCCAAACACTAAAATTAGCCAGCTTTGGCAAAATAAGGTAGCATAAACAATCCCCTAAAACCAGGTAATGGAACCCCTATTTTTTACAGCAAACAGCAGGTTCAAACACCCTATTTGTGAGAGCAAAAAAGTTTGACCAAACGCCCCATTTATGGCGGCAAATAGCACAGCCAAAACACCCATTTTATCACAGCAAAACACAACCAAAACACCCATTTACAACTGATTATGTTGTCTTTATATTGAAACTAAAGATATATTTTAGTGTATTATAAATTTAAATATCATACAGAGCTTAAAAAACAATCTGTTTCAACAGGTTCATTCCAAAATCAAGACTTCAACTGGTTATGCTTGTGAAAAGGCCTAACTTCATACTGAGATACTTCTATAGTTTTATATAAGAACTTAAAGACAATGGAATAATGAATAAAATCATTGTTGTAATCTGACTTGACACTTAGTTTCACTTTTAGTTTTCTTCACACAACCTCGTTCATCACCTACACTAATATCTTACCCATATATAGGATTAGAAAAACAAACGACCCGTCCATCCTGAAAATTTTTAATATTTGACTCAAATACATTTCAAAAGAATCAAAGCGCAAGTATGAAAAATCAATGAAAAAACAAATATACACCTCTCCACATAGAAAACCTATCCCACCTTTGTGCCTTTGTGGTAACAAGAAGCCACTTGCCCCTCCTCAACAAGCTGTAAAAACACATAAAAATCATACCAATGAGAAAACTAAAAGAATATGACACTTTTGGATGTAACAGCCTTCACTAATACATAAAAAAAAAAAAAAAAAAAAAAAAAAATGAAAGCTTTAGAACTACATTTCCCTTATGCAAGAATAGCAGATAACAAATCATGTGGTAATTAAACAACAAAATTGCAAATAAATTAAAACAAAAACTTTAAGTAATAGTAATATGTTTATAAAGTTACACAACATCAATTAACTCTCTTCAATTAGGTCAAACATTAACCCCAAGCTTCAATTAACCCTCATGGTAACAATACTACAATATACATATACATACATAGATTAAGCGTACAATTAAACCTCAAAATAAAACATACATTAACCCAAAAGGCCAAAAGTTAACCAATATAATAAGCCTAATTCAACACATACATACCTAACCCGAAGTTTCAATTGAAAATCTAAAGGAATAACATGGAGGGGATATGACTCACCATTACAGGTGGCGGTGGTGTTATGGATGAGGGGAGGAACGCCGGTAGATGTGACAGCTAGCGATGGCATGGTTAAGGGAGGGAGGGCATTGGAGAATAAACATTGGCAGTGTGTTATTGAAAAAGTTGAATTAAACCCGCCCCGCCCAATGATTTTGTGAATTGAAAAAGTTGAATTAAACCCGCCCAAAGAAAAAGTGCCCGGTTGTTAACTAAGAAACAGGGCTTTATTAGGACAGGGTAATAGAGCCCGGTTATTTAAGTAAGAACCTGGCTTTATTAGTGAAAAAAAATCCGGAATGTACCAAAGAGCCCTCTTTTCTTAAAAAAAGGGCTTTATTTAGGGGGCTCTATTTTACTTTTTATAGTAGTGTTCAGATGTGATTAAAATATGTTAAGTTCTTAGATGGATTTAATATGTCTATGTAGAGGTGGCAAAACGGGCGGGCACGGGCTACGGGCTAAACGGTCTACGGGCTAAACGGACTATGGGCTAAACGGGCACGGGCTAAACGGGCGCGGGCCAAACGGGCGCATGTTATACGAATCGTCTTAAAAAAGACCTAAAACAACAAAAAAAATTCCTCAAACATAACACCTCATTTATATTTAAGTAACTAAATATATTATATTCATAAGTTTTTCATTAAAAACAATTTAATGTGAGAGAAAAACATGTGCCCATTTTGCCCATTTAATTTCTAAATGGGCAATATATGCCCATTTTAAAAAAAAGAGGGGGACCAAATGTACCCAAATCTTTTAAAAATTTACCCATTTAACCCATTTTTTTGATTTTGGACTCAAATTGCCACCTCTATGTCTATGATATTCTAATGAGATATATATTAGTACTAGAAACATTCACGGTTATCTTTTTGTATTCTAATCAACTTGTGTGAAATTAAAGAAAATAATCGTTTCCACCAAAACATGTTTTACGATAACAAAAAGATTTAAAAAATTGTTAAGAGTTCATATGAGTTTTCAGGTCTCAGCTTTCATTGAGTTAAGTTTCTTAAATCGATGGAAGATGAACACCGTGAAAACATCATACTATTCTAGACACATGCAACACGCATACTTTTTGGTATATTAGTAACAAACAATTTCTTTCTCCAACCTATGTGGGATAAAACGAAAGAATAGAATGTTAGAAAAGGTCTCCGTAAACAAAAAATGGCAAATTATTTCAGCATAAAAAAGATTTTAATTACATGGAAAGAATAGATAATGTAGGAGTTGGTGAAAGAATTATGTGCTTACGAAACATGAAGGTAACAACATAAAAATTTTATATTGTTATTGATTTAAAAACTGAATATGTAAGATTGCAGATGTTAAGTTTAAGCATTGTCCTTTGTGCTTATAGTCATAGAGAGTGAAATGTTTACTTTACAAATTGTTTCCGATATATGTACGAATTATGAATGAGACAGATGTTAAGTTTAAACATGCTAACTGAAATAGTAGTTGTATTGGTGTAAGATCATATTAGGATGAAAATATATATGACACTAGCTAGATGGTTTTGATATGAACTTTCGTATATATAGATGGTTTTGATATGTGCTCCAACAAGACATAATATTGCTTATTGAGTAAGATTGTACTGGATTTATTAGCTTAGATTTAAATTTAAATTTAGTGCAAGTTTTATTTATCAATCATAATATTATACTCTTTTACATTCAAGTTTATAAGTTTGAAAAAATGGTATGACTCGGGTAATTTTCTTTTCAATTGTAATTTAATTATTTTGCTTACAAAGTAAACCATGTGAACTGAATGACTAAACCATATAGTGAGTACAACGAAAGACAACAAAAAAATAATCGAGAATTCGTACTAACTTTCAAATCTATCATCACCTCACAAACTGTTTTAGCTAGCAAGAAGATGACAGGTACGAAAACATAATACTATTCACAACACAACTTTCCCACGCACGCTACGGTATATTAGTAACAAACAATTTCTTTATTCAACCAATGTGGGATAAAATGTCAGGATTGAAGGTTGAAAATGGTTTCCATCTTATATAAAAAGATTTTTGTGTAAAGAAAGAGACAATGCAAGAGTTATTAAAACCTTGTTGAAAGAAACATATCATGGAATTCCTGATTGAATTTTCGAAGCACTAGTTTAAGTGTTTGGAGCAAGAGTCATATACTCTTTGGACGGTAAGGTGAAATTATATGTTGTTATTGCTCCAAAAATGAAAGATAGAAAATATTTAAGCATTGAACTAAAACAACATGTGATTTTTTGTAAGAAAAAAGGGTTAGCTTTTACTTATCTAAAAGCATTCGTGAAGTAATCTTATACATCACTAAAGCTTAAAGTATTTTTGCATTATAATATAAGTTATGGCCATGGGTTGTGTAGCAAACACATAATGCCGACTAGTACACATTTTTGAATGCTGAATGCATATATTATGAATGTACATATTTTGGTTCACAAATAGCTAAGCAAAGTTTTAAACAAGCATGCTTATCAGATGAGTACTTATGTCAAAATCGAAAAGTAAGCAGGTAGGCAATCCTTCATTATGTTGTTATTGCTCTAAAAAGATGATTCGTTATTCAAGTAGAAATCTTTTTTTTTTTTTTTTTTTTTTTTTTTTTTTTTTTTTTTTTGAGCTAACATATATCTTTTATTTCACCAAAATATAATTTACATAGTGATTGATGGCAAACGGGCAACAAGCTGCGCCGCTAGCCCTTTTTGGATTGCAAAGCTAACTCTTTTGAAAACTACAATTGTGGATCTATGTGTCATAACATTACTGTTCATAACTCGTTGGACTCTGTTGAGTAGTTCCACCGCCTCAGGTGCAAGGAAACCAAATGTATCAAACGCGAAAGGAATAAACACGTGTTGATTTTCAATGCATGCTTTCTCGTGTTTTGTCACTTTGCACGAGACGGCTTTCAAAGCGGCATGTCCGGCTGTAAAACCCCGACTACTCAACCCTACGAGAGGAGAAACTCCGGTCAGATCCACACAAGCATGTTTCCCTCCAACCCATCAAAAAATCAAAATGTCAGCCGGTCTCAATGTAGATCTTCCATCCGACGGGTCCGTCAAAAAGTTCACAGGCGCTTCTTTCTTGGCGGAGATCCCGGCACGCCTACATACATCAAAAAGGACGTCTCTAACAAAATCATGTCTGTACTTGAAGCCCGGGAGATCTTTACAATGAACCGCATGTTCCCCAAAGGAATCCAAACATGCCTTGCGACAAACAGGGCATATCTCATCAACCGGAGATAATGGAATCATAAGGCGATACTTAAGGATAGTACGATATTTCACCGGTGACATATGCTGACCTAGCCCGTCTATGGGGATAGCTAATAAAAAATCTTGAGCATGTGGTGCGCGTAGACACTCAAAAACAGCTTTCTGTCTCACAGTCATGTCAAAATGAACTTCCATATCCTTGACCATTTCACTAAAAATGGCACTCACCAGTGTTTGTTGGGCTTTAGAGGGGACGGTGTCCTTATTAGTGAACCCACTAAAATCAAAGCTTGGAATCGTATCACGAAGACAATCCAGAGCAGAAACATAATCAACATCCATACCACATATGCCACTGTCACGTAAGATGTGGTCTTGTAGCACCCAAGATTGGGCCCTCGATGCCACAAAAGCATAAGAGGAAACTGCTTTTGCCGAGTAAAATCTTATTACGTTAAAATCATGCTGACCTAGCCCGTCTATGGTTTATTTTTGCCTTAGGTTAAAATCTTATTACGTTAAAAAAAAGTACTTATATTACGATCTCATTAGAAGCAGTTAGGCTAGCAATCCTCTATATAGTTGCATATAAGATGTAATTGGACATATAAACAACCACAATATCATCTTAAGACAAAGTTTTCTCATTTTTTCGATTGTTACCATAGTTTATGTATGTTCATTACTTCTTTTCTAGTCATATATCTAGTGTAGCTCAACAAATACATCAAATTTTGTGTCAGTTGATTCTGGATAAGAAAGGTCACTTCTAATATACTTGGTCTTGTAGGGATTCACATAATAATTATACTCTAAACTCAAACACGGTTTTTTCAAAGATTTGGAAATACTGAGCATCGTTTTTTTTAGGTAATCATGGTTTCTGATCTTTTGGCCGACTAATATATGAGATTTAATTTGAACCCACCAACCTTTAGGCATTCT
>JARVZY010006818.1:0-25275 GCA_030686995.1 Artemisia argyi | reverse complement strand
CATCTTAATGCCTTGAGTCCAAGATCTCACTTCCTACTCAATTTAAGTCGTCTAACTTAAAAACTGCAAACTCACAAATCCATCACATCAGTTGATCTGCTAGCAATGAATTTATGAAATTTACCTTTCCATTGCAATCTCGCCAAGTTCTCACATGACGTAAATTACAACTTCAAGTGTTCTTAATTAGATGGCATTTGACTTAGTTTTATAAGGGTATTAAATTTTGACATGTAATCAAAATAATGTATGATGAAGCATGCATACAACTTCATAACATTGGTTTTATAAAACATTTTTATTACCAATTGACTAAGAGTAAAATAACAAAGTTTTGATTGAGGTATCGGGTTCACCAATTAAAGAATTACCAACAATTATCGTTCACTTTTATCGTACTTTTGCATAAGCCCGAAAGCTTAGTGTTTCGGATAATCATTGTGGAATTGTGGTTAATTCACCCTTAAGATGACATTGTACGTAATATAGTGATATAGGTAAGTCTAGGGTCGGCAACCAGGCAGTTGTAGAGAACCGGTAGGTGCATGGTCTTTAATAACCCCTCTCTACAAGTACGTTGGATGGCAACCTTCGGTCCACCTTTCGCACACTATGTACAAAAACATCAATCAACCAATCCTTTGAAATTTTAACTCTTGAAACCAAAACAATTTCGCCATTTATTTAGTCCATATTATTTTTCTATTCAAAAATTACCCTTTTTGTTTATAAACATGTCTAACATAATAATAAACAAAAACAAGTAATATGTAATAAAAAATAAAACAACCAAATAAACACATATACATAATCATAACAATTAAATATGTATAAACATGTAGCCACATACAAATCTTATTCAATAGTCCTATTAATAATCAAGTCTAGGTGTATAATGTATTTATTCAATTAAGGCTTTCTTCTTCTATGGAAAAAGAGCCACATACATCGATAAATCGATTGCGTAAGCCAAAACTAAACAAATACCACATAATTGATTACTTAATATTGGAGTCTTCCCCAATTCGACATCTATTAATAAATATACATGTTCATCAATTTAAACAATTTAAATAATCACATAATTAAATCCATGCAAATATGCACTTTTCATGGATTATGCTTAACAATTAACATATTGCACCAAGATCGTTTACTAAAACGCATAACCAATTACATGACATCCTAGGGTTTCTAATCATATTAAAATCAAAACCAAAACCCTAAAAACCCTAAATGTCAAATCGACCCAAAAAAATAATTAGGGTTAGGTATCAAAAAACCCTAAAAACATGTAACTAAACGAATCAAGATTCAATTTTTATGCGTTTCGATAATTAATTACACATTATAACGGCTCTAGATGCCACTGTTGGAATTATTATATCATGACAATCATATAAAATAAACCAAACACATCAAGTGAGCATAGCGAAAGCAATAATAACAAGATCATATAACATGTAATTAATTAACCAAATATAAAAGTAAACCAACCTTTGCGATTCTAGCCCGAACAAGAATCGAATGCAATCTTCAAATCAAGAACCCTAATTAGGGTTTATGTGGATCATAAGAATTACCCCTTACCTCTTTTGTAATTCAATCTAAGAATCAAACAATAGTGTGTTTGATTCACGTTCTTGTACACACGTACTAATTCAAGAAAAAGTTTATGCAAGTAAATTAAACACAAAACTTGTTTTGATTCAAGAAAACCGAATCCCTTAGGGATTGTTTAGATGGATCGATTTAAGACAAAGAGAAGGAGAGAAAAACACCAAGATGTGTGTGTACAAGTTATGAGAAACAATACATCTTGTGTTTGCTTATATACTATTCAATACTTGGAGCTAAAGGCACAAAGGAGGTGTAGAACCTTCCTTGGCCGATTGGTTTAGGTAATCCCAAAGGGATTCCGGAACCTTCCCTTGTTTCCAAATATTCATTAGTATTATTTTCCTAATCTTCGTCAATAGGTCATTAGTCATTTATCATTAAATACTAATTACTATTACTAGTTTTGTGTTTGATAATTACTTATAACATTTATAAATAATTATTTCTTTTTCTCTTCATACGTATTGTGTGCAATCCCGTGATCTCAAGTTCGATCCTAACATACGACTACTAAAATAATGTCCATAATCTAACAGCCACAATGGAGTTAAAAGGCACAAGTGTTTGGGAAGTTAAAAACGAGAGTTTAGATGGTTGGAAATGAACTAAAAACGCAAATGAAGCATTGTATGCATTAAGCGAAACCGATAACAATATCTGGGCACGCAAATAAACCGAATTTATGCCAACAATTTGATGGAACAAGCACAGTTTGGTATTTATACTATGATATACCTGTTACTAAGTGACTTTTTCCTCTAAAAAGTTCGGGTGCCATCCTTGGTAAGGTTCCACGAACACCACTAGACACCAGGCGTTGTGTTCTTTTACATTTGATAGCCCATGATCTCTTTCCTGGAAAGTCATAATGCGAAAGTCAGAATGCACAATTAGAATGTTAACCAAAAGAACAAAACTGCTCATAGAATGGAATGAAGTGTACATCTTGGGCTGGTGAGGGCATGGGATTTTCCTCCGCTTTTTGTTGATGACTGCAACAGTAAAAGGGTCATCCTTTACTTCAACTTTTGGATCGTCATCAACAACATTAAGGTCTTTGGATACCTTGTTTGCCTCAGACATTTTGTGTGTATAGTTCAACAAAGACCTGATGGTAACACAATAATTCATATCGGGTAATATTATCACTTAAGACTAAGGATGTTTTTCTTCACATAATTTGTAGCCTGTAACTAAGGGGGTGCTTGGATACGCATTCTCATAGTGACTTAGGCATAGTTAGATGATTCTGTATCTACCCTGAAATATTAGTTGTGTTGCAGCAACTTATCTCATAAAAACCTTACAACTTTATTATTACACACAAATTTATCAATAAAACCAGTTTTGTGTTCAGACTTATTAATCAAACACATTTACAAACAAACAACTGAGTCACACATTTGATCAAACACTTGTGTTACACATATAATCCACAGCATTTTTACCAAAACAAAATATACACAACTCAGTGGGACATTTCAATGAACACTTGGATTACACTCTAAACAAGCAATTCACAAAAAAAAAACAAAACAAAAAAAAAAAAAAAAAAAAAAAAAAAAAAAAAAACTGATTCGGACATTTCGTCGAGCACTTGGTCTACACGTATTTATTACATTCAAACTAGAGATACAAGTTTCAACTGGTACTCCATAAGCACACACAACACATTTCCTTCATGCAAAGACACACCAGATAATGATAGAAGCAAATAGAATGTCGATCCACCATATGGCGCATACTTGCCAAATGAGATTGGTAGAAATGAGGTTTTCCTCATGAAATTGTTGGTTGGACTTGAGAATGTTCAGTAGGCTAGTGATTAGCTGGCAAGTCACCAAGTTTGGAAGCTTTGAGCTCAGGCTGAACTCTCAGAGCTTGAGTCTGGGTTTATATATAAATGTGACTCTTACCTTTACTTTTGTACCATTGGATTTATGTGCTCACATCAGCTCAGATGAAATAAAGTTAGATCATTTATGTGAAGTCACATGCAAGCGTTTAATGTTAAGAAAAATTAGGACCCGCTCAAACATATAACTTACTAGGTGGTCCATATATCTTGCATAGACTTGGTACACAAGGGTCTTTTAAGCTTGCCAAGACTTTCTCAGTTCAGCTTGTTCAGTTGACCATATAAGTTAGTTGTCCTATCTTATTGAATTTGTAGGTGGTTAGATCATCATTTTATTAAAATGACTTAACACTTAAGTTTTTGACGTGGAATTTTTAGGCGCCTTTGATTGGTGAGAGCGAGTTACTTTAGGACTAGATCACTAAATCAAGTTACCTATTTTGTTTTACACCTTACTGAATATAAATACATGATTCATAATTTGGGTGGGCATAGTGTGTTCCATTGCAGTTTGCAGGGTGCTAATGTATCTGAATACACACATCCTTCTTCTTGAAGCTGCAGAGTAAATTAAATGAAGTCCAAAGTTGTTGACTATTAGGGGATATTTTGTATGAAGCATTAATAAATAGGCTTATAGCATATGTATGTGAGTTTAGTACTCACAAATTAAGTGTTGCAAATTATGTATTGTTATTTTTTCGCTGCAGGTATGTTCCTTCTTTCTTACCCCCTCCCATGGCCAGTGGCGAAGCTTGGATTTTATAAGTGGGGGGTCGGGATCTAAATTTTTTTTTTCCTAAGGCTATATTTCAGGTATACCGAAATTTTTGGGGGGTCGAAACCGAATATACCGAAATTTTTCTACACGAAAACTATATACCCCTACATCGCAAAAAAAATTTCGGGGGGTCGGGCGCCCCCCCCCCCCCCCCCCCCGGCCCCTATGAAGCTTCGCCTCTGCCCATGGCAACCAAGGGTAAAGAAAATGAAAAAAAGGTTAGTGAACTGCTGAAACATTTCTATGCTACTACCTTGTTGACTTTTTGCATAGTTGCATTGTGTGTTCGACTTTTTTAGTAGCCGATTGTAACGGATTTTTACTACTGACAGAAGGATGAAGAGAGGCCAAAAGAGAAAAGCAAAGGGAAGGCGAGGAATATAGACTATTTCATGGAGGAGTTAAAACATGAACAAGAAATGAGAGAAAGAAGAAACCAAGAGCGCGAAAACTGGCAGGACGGACGTCCAACTTCAACGGTAAGATATGATTTTATTAGGAAGTTCATCATTAGTCAACGAATTGTCCCTAACTACCTATCTAGTCAAATATTGCAATGCATACATTTTCAACCTTGTTTGGCATTTATATAAAGAGGATTTCATATATAAATAAACCATAATCTCATCTAAATCACATATACTTGTATCTTACTATCTCAGCTATCTAGTCGGTTTGATGAGTTGCCTGATGAATTTGATCTGAAGTTTTGTTCCTTTGATGATGGAGATCCTCAGACCACCAATCTTTATGTCGGAAATCTTGCACCTCAGGTCAGATCGTGATGCTAATATGGTACTTTAGTTGGTGAAAAAATGCAAGCTGACCTTTTCTTTCTATGGTCAATACATTTCAGGTAGATGAAAATTTTCTTCTGCGGACATTTGGAAGATTTGGACCCATTGCTAGTGTGAAGATAATGTGGCCAAGGACAGAAGAGGAGCGAAAACGACAAAAAAACTGTGGTTTTGTGGCTTTTATGAACCGGGCAGATGGACAAGCTGCAAAAGATGAAATGCAAGGTTAAGTCCTTCCAAATAGTATAAGAGCTAAAATTCTTGTTTAAATGAGAGTAGAGGTCAACAATCTGATTCGTATATTTATGTAGAAATTTTCCAGCTATACTGGTAATTCAACTTTTACGTGTCATACAGATGGGAAATTATATGAATTGAAGTTATAGAAATGTTTAGTTGAATCATTTATGGAGCTTCTAAGTTGCAAACTTTCTTAGCAAGAGTGATAACTGAATATTGTATTTAATGTTTCAGGGGTGATTGTTTATGATTATGAATTGTATATTGGGTGGGGTAAATCTGTTTCTTTCCCTTCTCAATCACTACCTGCTCCTCCTCCAGGACAAATGGCCATCAGGAGTAAAGAGGTATGCTTTATGTTTGTAAAAACTTGCTATGAGTTTTAGCTTAATTGGATGATATAAAACAGTAATGACCTTTTGTGGTTTGCAGGGTGCCACTGTGATCTTGTCCGGTCCAATTACGAATCACCCATATGTTATATAAATCAGTGAGTTAAAAAACAAAATTTGGTACCAATTGCTAGATGGGTCCCACCTGCTCTGCCAAAAGACAAGAGTCCAGAGAATGAGGAGACGGGAGCTACATTTGCTGCTGGAAGAAGCAGGGTACAATCTTGTGATTTATTTTCTTTTGTCAATCTTACATCAGCCAGGTGCAATTAAGTTATTTATTGTACTTATTTTCCTTTGATTATCTTCGTGCAGCGTGTGGAGACTGAACGTACATTGACTGATGCACAAAGAGATGAATTTGAAGATATGCTCCGTGCTTTAACATTAGAAAGAATCCAAATCAAAGAAGCAATGGGTTTCGCTTTAGATAATGCTGATGCTGCTGGAGAGGTATCCTGACACTAAAAGTTATTAGTTATGATATGTTTTGATGTTTTTTTGTTGCTTAATCCGCTTTTTTTATTGCAGATAGTTAAAGTTCTAACAGAGTCTTTGACTCTTAAAGAAACTCCAATACCTACTAAAGTTGCAAGGCTCATGCTTGTCTCGGACATTCTTCACAATAGTAGCGCTCCTGTAAGGAATGCATCTGCTTACCGCACCAAATTTGAAACAAATTTGCCAGATATACTTGAAAGCTTTAATGACCTGTATCGGAGTATCACTGGAAGAATCACAGCTGAGGCCCTAAAGGTAAAATGTTAGAGGTGTATCCATTGGTCATTGGTAAAAGCGTTAGCAATCGGCAAAAGTGCAGCCATGAAAGAACTATTAAATCTTCCTCTTGCTGAGCTGGAAAGACGTTGCAGACATAACGGATTATCTCTTGTTGGTGGTAGAGAAATGATGGTCGCACGTCTGCTTTATTTGGAAGAATTAGAAAAGCAAAGGGGTTATGAACTCAGTGATAATTTGAAGTATTCCCATCATAATCAAAGGGAAAGTAATGTCGATACGGGGCCTGTGGGATATTCAGGAAGGAATCATCAAGTGGATGATGATATGGGTGTCATATCAAAAGGCAAAGGTTCTGCGTCCATAGCTGCAATGATTCCGATCCCACAACCTGAGCTAAAAGCTTTCCCTAGTAAGACAAAACCCGAATCTGTATTGCCTGCCTCTAAGTGGGCCCGTGAAGACGATGAAAATGATGATGAACAAAAAAGAAGTACTAGAGATCTTGGATTGGGTTATTCATCATCTGGAAGCGAGAATGCTGGTGGTGGTCATGGTATTGAGGCTATGGATACCGCAAGCACTATCACGAGTTCTGATACTAGTTGAACTGAAGAGAAGAGGTATGTACTTATTATCCTTGTGAAAAGTAATAGATAGAGTTTATTGAACTTCTCTCATATTTTTATAAGGAGTATCGGATTTTTCATTTAACATATACTAGACGAATACCCGTGCATAGCAACGGGATTTTATAACGACAGATCGTTTAGTGATAAAAAAAGTTTATGGGTTATAATTGAAAAATAATAAAAGTTAGGGGTGGCAAATCTTGCCCAATTTGTAATTTTTGGGCGATTTTTGACATTTTTTTAAAAGTTTGGGGCGTTTTTTGCCCCCTTGCATTTGTTTGATGGGCTCTTACATACAAAAGATAAAAACAGATATTATTAGATGGGCTTTCGAATCATACAATTCAACTTTCAAGCAATTACTCTCATTTTTTTAATTAGTTTCATTTTTATTCATTTGTCCCAGCAGATTTTCTCAAATTTGCAGTCAGATTATTTTATTTTTATTTTATTTTATTTTTTTTCTAATAAAAAATAATTAAATATAGTTAAGACTTAGATGCTTGAAATTTTTTACAAGATGAATTAAAGAGGTTTTTAGGATTGTGTTGACATAAATAATGTGTGAAAACGTTATTCATATCTTTCGATATCTCTATATTTTGACGATCACAAAATGTAAAATCGTCAATCGTATAATTACTACGTAAACAAGTATTAAGCTAGTTTATATCACTATATCCAACTTAATCACTTAAGGTATGGATAAATAAGTGCTTAATACATCTCATGATCAAAGGGGTATTTAATTAACTAATACAAAGTTTATTTAATTATATAATCTTATTATATATTTTTGAAAAACACTTTTGGTAATAAGGAAAAATGTTTTAATCATACTAAATATATGATTTCAAATATTTAACCAAAATCAGTTAGTTTTTCACCAAATAAACTTTCCCCACTAAAAGACAAGTTTTCTGGCCGTTACAGTTGGGCGGCCCCCTTAATTATAAGGGGCGGTCCCCTTAATTTTAAGGGGGCCGGCCATGCTTTAAGGGGACCGGCCAGGCTCCCCTGTCAGAAACTGTCAGATTTCTTCCCTATAAATACCACCTTAATTCTGGAATTTTTCCTCACCTTTTGCACGAAATTTCCAGATCTACAATCATCTAAAACCCATAAAAAACCCTTTGATCATTTGTATATTAATCCTTGTTTCAAGTGATTCAATCCCTCATCATCCATTCTCATTCTAAGTGCAAAAGAAGAACTCTCTACAACCAAGTTCAAGAAGTGTTGAAGAGTTGTTGTGTATAGTGTATATATATATTCATTTGTGAATATTGTGTTGTGCATGCTATTATTTGTTTAGAAGATATAGAAGTTGTGTAGATAGTAGAAGTTGATTAGTAGTGAAGTAGGATAGTTGTGAAGATTGGTGTGTAGAAGATTGGTGTGTAAAAGCTAGGTGTGAAGAAGATTGGTGTGTAGATTGGTGTGAAGATTGGTGTGTAGATTGGTGTGTAGATTGGTGTGTAAATTGGTGTGAATATTGGTGTGTACGGTTTTCTCCGCCATAAGGGAGTTTGTTGACATAGTGAAGAAAACTCTCGAGTAGGTGACTTGGGGAGTGGAGTAGGAACAAGGAAGGTGTCCTTGTAGCCGAACCACTATAAATCCTTGTGTTGTGGTTTGATCTTTCTAACTCTTCTCATTACTTATTTATTTATCTTTACTATATTAGTTTTGTTAGTTAGTTATTATACAATTGTTCATATAGTGCAAGTATTGAATTCACATAAACTAGAATCGAAGTTTTTAAAACAAACGTGTGCTTATAAATTTTAAAAGGACGTAAAACTATTCAACCCCCCCTTCTAGTTTTCCACAATTGGTATCAGGAGCCACGTCTAGCAAGATTTTTAAAATATATTGTATTTTAAAACTTGTAACGATCTATAGAATCTGAAAAATATTTAGAAGGGCAATCTATGCAAAGACCACCACTATTTGAAAGTGATGGATTTTTATATTGGAAAAATCGATTCGAAACTTATGTGAAATCAAAAGATCTAGATCTTTGGCATGTTATTACCAATGGTGATTTTTTACCTATTCAAAATAACCCCGAAACTAAGAAAGATGAAATCGTACCTTTTAAAAAACAAAATGATGATTTAAAAAGAAAACTTGCTAAAAATAATGAAGCAAAAATGGTTATTTATAATGCGCTACCACGTAAAGAGTACGAAAGGATCTTTATGTGTGAAACCGCAAAAGAAATTTGGAACTCTTTATTAATAACTCACCAAGGTAATAATCAAGTCAAAGATAACAAAATAGATCTACTTGTTCAACAATATGAGCAATTCACGATTCCGGAAGAGGAATCAATTGATAATGCTTTTGCTAGATTTAACACTATCATCACAAGTTTAAAAGCACTTGATGAGAATTTCTCTAGTAAGAATTTTGTTAGGAAATTTCTTAGAGCTCTTCACCCAAAATGGCGAGCTAAAGTGACGGCTATTGAAGAATCAAAGAATTTGTCAACACTACAACTTGATGAATTAATTGGAAATCTGAAAGTCTACGAAGCAATTATAAAGAAGGACTCTGAAATGGTTAAAGGAAAACGTGAGCAAAGCAAGTCAATCGCCTTGAAAGCTAGAAAGGAATACAACAACGAAGATAGCTCATCTTCCGAAAGCGATGACGAAGAATATGCCATGGCCGTAAGAGACTTCAAGAAATTCTTCAAAAGGCGAGGAAGATTCGTTAGACAACCACACGATGAAAGAAGAACATTTCAAAAGAATAATGATGATAAGTATAGCAAGAATGAGAGAAAGTGTTTCAAGTGTGGTGATCCGAATCACCTCATTGTAAAATGTCCAATGATGACAAGAGATCAAAATCAAAGAGCATTCGTTGGAGGTGCTTGGAGTGATAGTGATGAAGATGAGAATGAAACAACAAAGGATGAAAAGTGTCTCATGGCCAAATCATCAAATGAGGTACGTTCCGAATCCGAATACTTTAGTGATGAAAATCTATCATTAGATGAAAAAGATTTAGATAGTGAATACAATACATTATGTAAAATAGGACAACTAGTTATGGCTAAAAATAAATCACTAAAATACATAAACAACCAACTAGAAAATGAAGTGCTTGAACTAAAAATTAAAATACATCAACTTGAAAAAGGAAAAGAAATTGTTGAAGAATGTAAAACATGTCAAGAGCTTAAAAGTGAAAACAACATACTTAAGGATGAAATTTGCAAACTTGATA
This sequence comes from Artemisia argyi, assembly GCA_030686995.1. Classification (NCBI taxonomy): domain Eukaryota; kingdom Viridiplantae; phylum Streptophyta; class Magnoliopsida; order Asterales; family Asteraceae; genus Artemisia; species Artemisia argyi. The sequence goes on along the minus strand of JARVZY010006818.1, from coordinate 14,977 downwards.
AATTTGAAAATAGTAGTAACTCACTTAGTAAAATTATAAGTATTCAAAGAATATCAGGAGATAAAACCGGACTAGGATTTAACTCAACTGAATCTTCAACAAGTGGAGCTAAAAACGTTAAATTTGAAAATGAACCAAAACCTTCAATACTTAATCCTAAACATTTACTCATAAAAAATAAACTAATACCTATCGCTAGTAATGAAGAAATAAAACCATTTTATAAACCATCTTTAAAAACCGAAGTTGGATCATCTAAATCTAAAACAAGATCTAAAACTCCACCACCTAGGAAACCAAATAATTCTTATCCTAGACCTAAAACACCTCAACCAAGAACAAACCATAATAGACGAAACTTTAACTATAATCAACAAATGTGGAACTTCAATCCGTGGGGAGTGTTTGCACCTTATATGCATCCAAGTCAAATACAAAACATGTTCGGACCAAATAACTTTGGACAAATGAAACAATGGGCACCAACGTAAATAATATTCGCCATCCAAACATGGAACTTTTCATTGTCACCTCTTGTCCGATTTACTTCTTGAAGACCTTGAAGATTAACGCATTAAAGACAAAAGGTACACATTTCCTTTTAAGTTCCTTGTCTAGAAATGCATGCTTAGTTTAGTGTGTTATATTTATGTGATTTTACTTGACTTATTAATCTCTATTTTTTTCTATATTATATCTAAATATACATATATACATATATATATATATTTATATACTTAGCTATATTTAGGATCTTATAACCTAGGAAATTCATTTGTTGATTTTCTAGAACTAGAGATTGTTCGTTTACGAACATTTCTTTTCCCCATTTGCCTTATCGAACTTTAATGTTCAATCAACACTCATGCTGATGAAGTGAGATGAGTCGAAAAATCTATGGATGAAACAAACTCCCGGCTTCCGTTGCATACGTCTCCCTCCTATGTTCTCGTCTTATAAGCCCATACTAATAATATATATATATATATATATATATATATATATATATATATATATATATATATATATATATATATATATATATATATATATATATATATACTTATGAACTTTCCACAACGTTCTCGTGTACTTGACAACTTGATAAATTTCATCCGAAATGATCAAGAAAATTTAATTGGCAAATTGTCAATTAAAAGTGTCAAGTAATTCCTTTCGTGCGAATACCCTCCAACGTATTTTTGATTAAATATAAATCTAATACATACATATGAATAAATATTTTTTTCGCTCTTTCCAGAAACCAAAATCACAAAAATCGAATTTTGGAGGGCGGCCCCCTTAATGTTTAAGGGGACCGGCAGCCAAATGTAGGGCGGCCCCCTTAATGTTTAAGGGGACCGGCCATCTAATTGTTCAAATCCGTTTTTCTCCTTTTTCCTTTTTCCAAACACTCCACTTTTTCATACACCCCTTCCACTGCTTCTGCTGTGACGAAAACCAAAACCCAAAAACCTCTCAAATCACTTCCAAATGACATAATTCGGGTTGATTCGCAAAGGGCAAATTCATCTAACACAATCACCATTACTTATTGTAAGTTTTTCATAACACATTTCATCTAATTTCATCTTATTTGATCATACTCATGATTATGCATGTTTTATAAAATTCGTCAAATTTCATAATTTCTTTCGAATTAAGCCTTAAAACTCCATAACCAAATGCTTCCCCTAGGATTAGGATGATTAATCAACACTAAAAACTAGTTATTATAAACTATCATGTCGAAAATTTTTGAAAAATTTCATACACTCCTTTTCAAAAATTTTAGTAAACTCATTGTTGAATAATGATTTGAAAACGTGTTAAAACTAATCACATTATACTTTTGTAACTTGTAAAACTTGAAACTACATTTTTTGACTAAGAAAATTTATATTGGTTCACAATATAGGGGTGTTTGGATTATGTCCAAATAATATCAAAACATAGTCATTATAATTTTTATAAAACTTTGTTATAATTATAAATCTTAAAATTGTTTTTCGAACTCGTCAAAATATATAATTCATATGTATATTGACGCACTTGAGTTATAAGTCACTAGTTAAGGAAGCATTTGGTTTATTACTAAAAATGACACTTTTAGTAAAAATACAAACCATCTTTTTCAAAAACAAATTACACGCATAAGAAACTCGCAAGAAATAGCTAGTTTTACAATCTAATGTAAATCTAGTAAATTTCATGATATATTAAGATGTTTAAAGGGGCGTTTGGATTTGTCCATAACTACTAATTAAACATCGTAAAGTATATCTAGAACGAGTTAAAAACAATATTAAGGAACATGGTAATCTACTTGTCACACCCCCAAAATCGGGTCCAGCGGAAGCATACATGTAGCTGGGGTGTAACTCAATTGATATCACAACACTAGTTCAAAAATGGTTTGCACTTGAATCATTTCAAATAAAATTGTTAAACCAAAAGTATGAATTTACATCGTTAAAAGTAATGCGGAAGTAGGCCCTTAAAGTAGTTTAAAACGGTCCCCAAATGAATAATCAGAGTCTTCTATGACCATGCCATGCCCTGCCAAAACCTCCAGTAGTGTGCCATAGCTTAAAACCTGAAAATACATGCTAAAGTGTCAACACAATGGTTGGTGAGTTCATAGAGTCTTGTGAAAAAGAATGTAATGCATTGAAATGAAGATTTCCCCAGCAAAGGCATCGTAAATCCACTCAGTTCCAAGTCCCGCCATAAGAGACTTGTAACCTGTGTGTTTACAACCCACTGCCAAATGTAATAAGTTTGATACAAAAGCATTGTAATTCAGTAATAAGGCTGATGCAAAGGCATCGTATTTCAGTAATAAGACTTGATGCAAAAGTATCAGGAATTTATCAGTAATTTTGTATGTACAATAGCCCAAGTATAAAGTAAAGTACTAAGATTTCAATAATGAAACCCACATTGTCTCTTAAGCTCATGGCCCCGAAGCTAGACTTTGTAATGCCCCAACAGAGTGTTTACCAGACACTCACTTGATAAGACATGAAATGCATTCGTCCCGTTGGAGCAACCCAAACACGAATGGAGGCGTCACCCTCAATAGATCTATTCACTCACTCTCGCTTAGTACTTGAAATTAACGGTCCATGAAATAAAGGGGACTTGTCGTGACGTGGTAATAAGACTACTTAAGCAATGTAAGAACTTTATACTTTGGCATTGTACAAAAATAGTTGCTGCAATGTATTCTCCCCCATAGGATTTGAAATCGTATAAAAGTATAACACGAGTATTTAAGCATGTATCTCCCCCAAAGAGTTTGTAAAGTAATTAAACCAGTAAAAGTGGGGCTATGACTCACCTGATATGATGGTACCATGAACATGTAATGAGCTGAAAAACAAGGCGCGCACACTAGCCGCAACCTAAAATGAATGATGTACGATCTACTTTAGATCATGAAATGATGTTATGAATGTCCATGCTCATGTTTCTATACCACTCTACTCTTTGGAAAAACACTTGTATTATCAAAAAAATATATATTCCAAGAATTTGGAAAAATATTGCTATTAGAAAATATAAATAGCTAGTTATAATATATATATACTTATATATATATATAACGTAAGTTTCCATGTAAGCGTTGAAATACTCGGGTTGTAATCCTTGAAATGATGAAAACATACTCATAATAACTAATACTACGTTAGTTATAAAGCTCGGTATTTGATATTACTTCTAGCTCAAAAATGTACTTCGTAGTTTTTGCGCCAAATTTAATAAAAGCTGTCAATTATAAAATGGTTTTAGCCGATATTCAAACGAGTATATCTTTGTCGTTACTTGTCCGTTTTACTTGTTCTTTATATCCACGGTTACGTCTTAGTATGTAGTAATATATTTTGGAAAGCTCGGCTCCTCCGGGTTACGTCTAAAGTCTCTTTTTGTCCAATGAAAAACGTCCAACAGCAAACATTTTCAGAAAAATACTTTTCGTCTACAATCTTGCAAAAATCATAACTCCTTCGTTATAGACTCTTTTTAATCCGTTCTTTCGCCTACGGATTCGTTTTTGAAAGTATTTTCTAAAAATTTTGCCAAAGTTCCCTTGGTGTTTACTGATTTTCCAGATTTTTACAAAACGGAACAGCATGTCTAAAATAGGTTCCAAATCAAGTTTCCAAGGTTAAAAACTAATTTCTACCATCACCAAACCTCTTGTAATCACCACATGGCTAATCTAATCTTACCATACACCTTCTTAGGGTGTCATGGACTCCTAACCAAGTTATTAGAGCAAGGGGATTCATAACTAAAAAGTTAGGGTTTGTATGTTTCTTTTTAGCCAAAATAAAGTGTGGTATAGCTACTTGTACATGGTTTTTAGCATGATACTTATGTAATACATGTAAAAATAGGATGATCCATGAAAAAAAATAAAGATGAAAACTTACTTGACAAAATGAGATGATTATAGGATGATTATGCTTGATGTTCTTGTGTTTTTGTTGCTTGATTCTTGATTAGGCTTGTAAAATGAACAAGTTTTGTGTTTTACTTTATGGAAAAAGATCACTTGATCTTGGTGATGATTTTGGGTCGTGGGTTGCAAGAGAGAATGGAGAGGATGAGCAAAATTTTGATCTTACTAAAAGGTGAATTATGATTTTGTAATTTTGGTAAAGTATGGTTTATAAGGTTTATTAGTTAAATAAGGGGAAGTTAATGCAAGGGGTTAAAAGGGGTGATCATGGTCCGGTTTTTCAAGGGTGAAGGGGGGGGGGGGGTTAGGGTACTTGGTATTTAATTAGAAAACTTGTATGAATTTTGCACTAGTTTGTGTTTTTAGTTACGATCGGGTACCGGTTTTATTAGAAATAAATGTTCTCTAAGTTTACCGGGATGAAATAAAGTCATAATAATGTTAAAAACATATTAAAAATATGTTGGGTACATTTACTGAGTGATCGGGTGATTAATGTTTAGTTTTAACGAAAACCGACGTTATATTCATACGCGTACGTTATAAATAAAATAAATTTCCAAAATACTGGGTAACTGAATGTTATAACTTTTATGATGTTAAAATGGATATAAAAATATGTCGGGACCATTGTGGGAATATTTAGATATATTCGTCGTGTATAAACCGGGTGTTAACGTTTATTATAATTACGTATACGTAAAAACGTTAAATGTACTGAATATAGAAATTTGAAAATCCTGAGAGTGGTATAACATGAAAATGCTGTTATGATGATATGCAGACTATCCCCAGTCCGTATGCAGTGTACTTAACACTAATGAAATGAATTCGCACCTAAACCAATCCGGTTACGCGAATTTGAATACCCGTAAACTAAATTTACGATGAAATGAGTAATGCAAGTGAATGGTGAAAACTTTTCCGGAAATGAATAGTGTTCAGTGAATAGTAAATTTCCAAAAAGTTTCTCAGAACATCAAACTGACCTCGAAAACGATGAATAGTAAAATGATGAATAGTGTTTTGATGAATAGTGATTTATGAATAGTAAAAAGTCGAAGTTTGGGAAAATGACCTGAAATGGTAAATGTCGTGAAATGGTGAGTTGTGACAGTCTTCCCCTCTAAAAGGAACTTCGTCCCGAAGTTCAGTTTATGTTGGTCTCTGAAAACATATTGGTGAAAAGGTGATGATATTCGAGAATTCCAGCGAATTCTAACGATAGGAATTCGACCCTGCTTCAACTGTTTGACCTAACTGTCCATGATTTGTACTTGTTCTCCTGCAAGGTTTATGTTTGACTTTGGGTTGGATTCCTTTCCAAATGGAATTATGAGTGACAATTCTGAAAAGATGATAATACGTGGTTGTGTAATCCTATTGCTGTTGTTCTCTAACAAGGCTCAAGTCTGACGGCCACTAGGCCTACTCTGATTGAAATATTACTTGGTCCAGTGATAGTGGTTCGAATAGTTTGGTGATATCCTGGGAATTCTGTTGAGTTTTGAAATGGTCTTAATGTACCGAGAGATTCTCCTTATAGATAGTATGGAAAGTCTTTCCTAGGGAGGTCATTGATAATATCCACTTATCAATATAGGGAGTAGTGTGCGATGAGTGGCATAGGAATCCATAAAGTGTCAGCTAATTCCTTATATGTACATATGGGGATAGGGAAAGGTAATGATAGTGATGGTGAGAAGGGAAGAGACTGTGACAACTGCGACAAAATGATATTGTGATACAAGAAAATACTGTGATGTAAGTGTATTATGCATAAATGTGAATGTTCATGAAAGAAAATGATCAATTTACATGCTTCCAAACGGCGGTTCATGAGGTGATGAAAAGTATGAATGTTCTGACAATGAGGGTATACACACATGCATGAAACATTTGGAAAATGAGTAAAGGATTCAATCCAGACAGAATTTTATTATAACCATTCTCAGTGTTGCAAAATTCATTTTTGAGTCGGATATAGGTAGTCAGCCTATGTCCCACTATCCCGGGTTGAATATAGGTGACTAGTCTATATTCCACCGAGGTTCCATGAATTTTGAAATACTCAGCTCAGTCATACTAATACTATGTCCTTCACAAATACCAAGACGTTCAGAAAGACTAAGGCAGGTGACCAAACTCGAGGTCAAATGATGAAACTATGCAAGGAAAAACATAATGCGGTGACATATATGATACGTGAACATGCTTATATGAAAGACAATTATAGTAATCAACTATAATAAATGAATATAATATATATCAGATAATGAGACACAAATCTCATCACCTATGTCAGCAACTAACCACAAATGAGGCTTCAGCTTGGCAGGCAGGCACGTGACGGTCATAGGGTTAAGTTTTCTTGAAAGTAGCTATAGTCTAGGTTTTAAAAAAAAACACTTAGTTCGCTATAGCCAAAGCTCTGGTACCAATCTGTCACACCCCCAAAATCGGGTCCAGCGGAAGCATACATGTAGCTGGGGTGTAACTCAATTGATATCACAACACTAGTTCAAAAATGGTTTGCACTTGAATCATTTAAAATAAAATTGTTAAACCAAAAGTATGAATTTACATCGTTAAAAGTAATGCGGAAGTAGGCCCTTAAAGTAGTTTAAAACGGTCCCCAAATGAATAATCAGAGTCTTCTATGACCATGCCATGCCCTGCCAAAACCTCCAGTAGTGTGCCATAGCTTAAAACCTGAAAATACATGCTAGAGTGTCAACACAATGGTTGGTGAGTTCATAGAGTCTTGTGAAAAAGAATGTAATGCATTGAAATGAAGATTTCCCCTGCAAAGGCATCGTAAATCCACTCAGTTCCAAGTCCCGCCATAAGAGAGTTGTAACCTGTGTGTTTACAACCCACTGCCAAATGTAATAAGTTTGATACAAAAGCATTGTAATTCAGTAATAAGGCTGATGCAAAGGCATCGTATTTCAGTAATAAGACTTGATGCAAAAGTATCAGGAATTTATCAGTAATTTTGTATGTACAATAGCCCAAGTATAAAGTAAAGTACTAAGATTTCAATAATGAAACCCACATTGTCTCTTAAGCTCATGGCCCCGAAGCTAGACTTTGTAATGCCCCAACAGAGTGTTTACCAGACACTCACTTGATAAGACATGAAATGCATTCGTCCCGTTGGAGCAACCCAAACACGAATGGAGGCGTCACCCTCAATAGATCTATTCACTCACTCTCGCTTAGTACTTGAAATTAACGGTCCATGAAATAAAGGGGACTTGTCGTGACGTGGTAATAAGACTACTTAAGCAATGTAAGAACTTTATACTTTGGCATTGTACAAAAATAGTTGCTGCAATGTATTCTCCCCCATAGGATTTGAAATCGTATAAAAGTATAACACGAGTATTTAAGCATGTATCTCCCCCAAAGAGTTTGTAAAGTAATTAAACCAGTAAAAGTGGGGCTATGACTCACCTGATATGATGGTACCATGAACATGTAATGAGCTGAAAAACAAGGCGCGCACACTAGCCGCAACCTAAAATGAATGATGTACGATCTACTTTAGATCATGAAATGATGTTATGAATGTCCATGCTCATGTTTCTATACCACTCTACTCTTTGGAAAAACACTTGTATTATCAAAAAAATATATATTCCAAGAATTTGGAAAAATATTGCTATTAGAAAATATAAATAGCTAGTTATAATATATATATACTTATATATATATATAACGTAAGTTTCCATGTAAGCGTTGAAATACTCGGGTTGTAATCCTTGAAATGATGAAAACATACTCATAATAACTAATACTACGTTAGTTATAAAGCTCGGTATTTGATATTACTTCTAGCTCAAAAATGTACTTCGTAGTTTTTGCGCCAAATTTAATAAAAGCTGTCAATTATAAAATGGTTTTAGCCGATATTCAAACGAGTATATCTTTGTCGTTACTTGTCCGTTTTACTTGTTCTTTATATCCACGGTTACGTCTTAGTATGTAGTAATATATTTTGGAAAGCTCGGCTCCTCCGGGTTACGTCTAAAGTCTCTTTTTGTCCAATGAAAAACGTCCAACAGCAAACATTTTCAGAAAAATACTTTTCGTCTACAATCTTGCAAAAATCATAACTCCTTCGTTATAGACTCTTTTTAATCCGTTCTTTCGCCTACGGATTCGTTTTTGAAAGTATTTTCTAAAAATTTTGCCAAAGTTCCCTTGGTGTTTACTGATTTTCCAGATTTTTACAAAACGGAACAGCATGTCTAAAATAGGTTCCAAATCAAGTTTCCAAGGTTAAAAACTAATTTCTACCATCACCAAACCTCTTGTAATCACCACATGGCTAATCTAATCTTACCATACACCTTCTTAGGGTGTCATGGACTCCTAACCAAGTTATTAGAGCAAGGGGATTCATAACTAAAAAGTTAGGGTTTGTATGTTTCTTTTTAGCCAAAATAAAGTGTGGTATAGCTACTTGTACATGGTTTTTAGCATGATACTTATGTAATACATGTAAAAATAGGATGATCCATGAAAAAAAATAAAGATGAAAACTTACTTGACAAAATGAGATGATTATAGGATGATTATGCTTGATGTTCTTGTGTTTTTGTTGCTTGATTCTTGATTAGGCTTGTAAAATGAACAAGTTTTGTGTTTTACTTTATGGAAAAAGATCACTTGATCTTGGTGATGATTTTGGGTCGTGGGTTGCAAGAGAGAATGGAGAGGATGAGCAAAATTTTGATCTTACTAAAAGGTGAATTATGATTTTGTAATTTTGGTAAAGTATGGTTTATAAGGTTTATTAGTTAAATAAGGGGAAGTTAATGCAAGGGGTTAAAAGGGGTGATCATGGTCCGGTTTTTCAAGGGTGAAGGGGGGGGGGGGGTTAGGGTACTTGGTATTTAATTAGAAAACTTGTATGAATTTTGCACTAGTTTGTGTTTTTAGTTACGATCGGGTACCGGTTTTATTAGAAATAAATGTTCTCTAAGTTTACCGGGATGAAATAAAGTCATAATAATGTTAAAAACATATTAAAAATATGTTGGGTACATTTACTGAGTGATCGGGTGATTAATGTTTAGTTTTAACGAAAACCGACGTTATATTCATACGCGTACGTTATAAATAAAATAAATTTCCAAAATACTGGGTAACTGAATGTTATAACTTTTATGATGTTAAAATGGATATAAAAATATGTCGGGACCATTGTGGGAATATTTAGATATATTCGTCGTGTATAAACCGGGTGTTAACGTTTATTATAATTACGTATACGTAAAAACGTTAAATGTACTGAATATAGAAATTTGAAAATCCTGAGAGTGGTATAACATGAAAATGCTGTTATGATGATATGCAGACTATCCCCAGTCCGTATGCAGTGTACTTAACACTAATGAAATGAATTCGCACCTAAACCAATCCGGTTACGCGAATTTGAATACCCGTAAACTAAATTTACGATGAAATGAGTAATGCAAGTGAATGGTGAAAACTTTTCCGGAAATGAATAGTGTTCAGTGAATAGTAAATTTCCAAAAAGTTTCTCAGAACATCAAACTGACCTCGAAAACGATGAATAGTAAAACGATGAATAGTATTTTGATGAATAGTGATTTATGAATAGTAAAAAGTCGAAGTTTGGGAAAATGACCTGAAATGGTAAATGTCGTGAAATGGTGAGTTGTGACACTACTTCTTAGGATTAGTAACGAAGTATGTTTACGTTCCAACATAAGCCTTGACAATAAACATATATTTTTATCTTTCTTTATATTTATTTTGGTCTTTTTGAATTGTTGATGTGTTTAGGTGAAAATGCCCAAAGCAATTACCGAAGATCTTTCTCACACTAAAAACTACATTCCCAAAGTTTCTCAACTCCCTACCACATCTCCTTCCATTGGACTTATCTATCGTCAAATTGAAGATAGAAATATTCATGAGGGACGTGTAGTAGATCTTGCTTTTGCTCAATCCGACTACATAAATCGCGTGTTTACAAGCATCAACTTCAATTGTCTTTATGAAATAAATGAACCTATCATTCCTCGTTTCATAATGGATTTCTATAGCCAAGTCACCGTTCAAACCAATGATCTTGGTTTCATCACCATCTCTTTCATGATTCAAAATGAATTTATCACCCTCACTCTCGAACAATTTGGTCATATCCTCCAAATTCCTTTTAGAGGTCAAGCCGTTTTCACAAACGAGTGGGACCTCGAATCTCTTGATCGCTATCGACCAACCTTCGGTCCTTATTTCGACGAAATTCCTCATCTCGACGAAATTCGTCAAATCCTTGGTGTGGACCGTGCCACCACAAGTCGAAAAATAAAATCCAAAAACGTTCAAATCTCTCCATACCAACTTCTCCTCAAAGAATTAAGCCCACACATGAAGCGTTGGGAAGAACTCATTCGTGAGAATGCGTTTGGTACCGGAGGTCACCGGGACCATCTCCCGGCGTGCCTTGCTCACATGTTGTATTGTATAGCTGTCGAAAAGCCGTACAATTTGGCCTACTTCTTTATCAAACGGATTGAGTGTGCTAGAAAAACTCCCAAAGCCAACCTTCCATATGGAATGTTCCTTACTCGTATCTATCGTCATGTTATCGAGTACTGCCCCGATCTTGACAATAGTATTTATGAGTCCATCTACCCCACTCTACGTACTCTCGCTCTAAAACAAGCTCGACGAACACGAAGTGACAAGGGTAAACCTCGTCGTCATAGCTTTCATGGATCATCCTCAAGGCAAGATGATGACGATGAGGAGGAAAACATCGACGATGCTAGTACCCCTTCGTTTTCTGAGTTCGTTGACAATTTAGAGGATCTTGACTATCCCAACTATTCTACTCCATCTCCAAGTGATCAAACTGAAGAAGTGCTTCATGAACGAACTACCGAGATGCTTAGAAGACAAAAGAGCTTGCACGAAGAAGTTAGAGGTGGCTTCAAATCTATTGGGAAGACATTGAAGGGTATCTTCGGGAAGAAAAAGAAATGATATGGTCGGATTATGTTTGTTAAACAATGTTTTATTTTTTTTTTGTCTTGTGTGCTATTTGTCCGAAGTTTATTCGGAAATACTTGTTATTTGAATATGTGTTTAGGATGATAACTTGATATTTTTATGCATGTTTCACTTGATCTATATATATGTTTGCATGATTAGTTAATGGTTATATTACTATATGACATGTATGCTTTCTAATAAACCAAAACAAATGTGAAATGTCCAAATTGAGCTTGCTGCACATTCAAACCAGAACATAACATCTTTCCAGAAAATTTTTGAAAATTTTTGGTTTCTGGGTCGTCAGATGGGCGGCCCCCTTAAATCATAAAGGGCGGCCCCCTTAAAATTAAGGGGACCGGCCACCATTTAAGGGGACCGGCCATCTGAAACAGTTTTTACACTGTTTTCTTTTGCATCATGTGATCCCTTTTGCTAGTCCCAGCTATCATTACTCTTAAAAACCAAACTGATTTTGGAATATAACATTACAATTTCAAAATAATTCCACTTCTAAACATGTTTTCCCACTATATAATCCCCATGCATGTTTAATTCATAATTCATCATCCTCATCACTCATAAACCATCATCATGTCATCACCAAGAACCACCCATTCAAACAATGCCAAGAAACAAAAACTTGTCATTATACCACCCAAACAACTCTTCATTGATCTTACAAATGAAGACAACACAACCCCATCACCACAACCTCAATGTTCATCTCCTAGTGCACCAAATGCACCCTCCAAAACACCCTCAACAAATAGACATTCTACTTCCTCCATTCCATCCACTTCATCCATTAATGACTACATAAACACCCACTTATCCTCTCCACCAATGGTTCAACCATCACAACCTACCAATGAACACTCCACCCTTGCACTCACTCTCTCATTATCACCATTAACACCTCTTGATGAACATTTCTCATCATCTCCTATCAACCCACCAACCTATAACCCCGTCCCATGGAGCTTACTTGAAGCTCATGGAGACACTTGCCTTTGTTGCATTCACAACCGAACAATTGTGTTCGGATTAAGAGATGAGATCCAATACATGTTTTCTCATATTGAAAACATGTTGCATCAACTACCAACAACAAACACAACACCCCCACCACCATCAACAAACACACCTCCACCACCATCAACAAACACTCCTCCTCCATCACCATCTCCATGTTCACTATCCATTCCTCCCAATTAAACATGTATGGTGATTCACAAATAAAATTGTGTTAAACCCTTTTGGATGGCAAGCTCTAGAGAGGACTCTCATGTTTGAGACTTGGTTTATTATTTCTATGATGATTGTAAGCCTTTAAGGCTTTTGTTATGTTTGATGTAACTTTCTTTTATATCATTAATATTATGTATATGTTTTTACTCTTGCATGCTATATCCATATATATATGTTGCTTGCCACTAAATATTTTTGCAAGATATCCATATCCCGATTCCTTTTGGCCTCAAAACGAGGGGGAGTATACTTCAAGGGGGAGCTTCCATCAACTTGGGATAACCTTTTTGATGCTAACAAAAAGGGGGAGAAGTGATATAAACTCTCAAAATAATACTTGAATATGTACTAATTTTCGATTAATGAGTTTAAATTTTGTAATCATCAAAAAGGGGGAGATTGTTGACATAAATAATGTGTGAAAACGTTATTCATATCTTTCGATATCTCTATATTTTGACGATCACAAAATGTAAAATCGTCAATCGTATAATTACTACGTAAACAAGTATTAAGCTAGTTTATATCACTATATCCAACTTAATCACTTAAGGTATGGATAAATAAGTGCTTAATACATCTCATGATCAAAGGGGTATTTAATTAACTAATACAAAGTTTATTTAATTATATAATCTTATTATATATTTTTGAAAAACACTTTTGGTAATAAGGAAAAATGTTTTAATCATACTAAATATATGATTTCAAATATTTAACCAAAATCAGTTAGTTTTTCACCAAATAAACTTTCCCCACTAAAAGACAAGTTTTCTGGCCGTTACAGTTGGGCGGCCCCCTTAATTATAAGGGGCGGTCCCCTTAATTTTAAGGGGGCCGGCCATGCTTTAAGGGGACCGGCCAGGCTCCCCTGTCAGAAACTGTCAGATTTCTTCCCTATAAATACCACCTTAATTCTGGAATTTTTCCTCACCTTTTGCACGAAATTTTCAGATCTACAATCATCTAAAACCCATCAAAAACCCTTTGATCATTTGTATATTAATCCTTGTTTCAAGTGATTCAATCCCTCATCATCTATTCTCATTCTAAGTGCAAAAGAAGAACTCTCTACAACCAAGTTCAAGAAGTGTTGAAGAGTTGTTGTGTATAGTGTATATATATATTCATTTGTGAATATTGTGTTGTGCATGCTATTATTTGTTTAGAAGATATAGAAGTTGTGTAGATAGTAGAATTTGATTAGTAGTGAAGTAGGATAGTTGTGAAGATTGGTGTGTAGAAGAAGGTGTGTAGAAGATTGGTGTGTAAAATCTAGGTGTGAAGAAGATTGGTGTGTAGATTGGTGTGTAGATTGGTGTGAAGATTGGTGTGTAGATTGGTGTGTAGATTGGTGTGTAAATTGGTGTGAATATTGGTGTGTACGGTTTTCTCCGCCATAAGGGAGTTTGTTGACATAGTGAAGAAAACTCTCGAGTAGGTGACTCGGGGAGTGGAGTAGGAACAAGGAAGGTGTCCTTGTAGCCGAACCACTGTAAATCCTTGTGTTGTGGTTTGATCTTTCTAACTCTTCTCATTACTTATTTATTTATCTTTACTATATTAGTTTTGTTAGTTAGTTATTATACAATTGTTCATATAGTGCAAGTATTGAATTCATATAAACTAGAATCGAAGTTTTTAAAACAAACTTGTGCTTATAAATTTTAAAAGGACGTAAAACTATTCAACCCCCCCCCCCCTTCTAGTTTTCCACAGATTGTTTTGAATGTTTTTAATAGTTGAATTATAATTTGTTCATTTTAGCCCGTGCGCGTTTGGCCCGATTTTTAATTTGTCCGTTTAGCCCGTGCCCGTTTTAACCCGTGCCATTTTAGCCCATGCCCTTGCCCGTGCCCGCCCGTTTTGCTACCTCTAATAAAAGTTTGAAGATTTAGGGATTAAACATATGACATGAGCTTAAGTATCAAAGTCAATAACACAACACATTTAGTAACTGATTTTCCCGCCCAAATTGATATGAAAATCAGTTACTAAATGTGTTGACTTATTGACTTTGTTGATTTATTGACTTTGATACTTAAGCTTATGTCAACATAATGTTTTGAAACCCAGTTGAACCGTTCCGGTCGAAAAACGGGTCGATTTAAACCGAGTCATGCTTTTAATAACTGAACCCGTCGTGTCCAGTTTTCAAAACTATATGTTTTTCCCAGTTGAACCCGTTGGTCCGGTCTAGTTTTCAAAACTATATGCAACATC
>JARVZY010006817.1:0-25276 GCA_030686995.1 Artemisia argyi | reverse complement strand
GTGTTTTCTGTTACATGCATGGGGTTAATACTTATGCATCCGTGTGAATATCTGTGCTAATATCTGTGGTGTGTATATTTATGCATCTGTGTTAATATATGTGGGGTTCATACTTATGCATATGTCATGATTTAATTATTCTTATATGTCTCAGTTGAGTTGCTTGCATGGAGAGGGGCTGATAGGTCATTTAGTGTAAGATAAAAGGAATTCAACTTAGTAGAGGGTCTGTTTTGTCATTTTTATAAAGTTAAAAGGAGTTCAATTAAGTAGAGGGTTTGTTTTGTCATTCTTATAAAGTCAAAAAAGGGGTATAAATATTTCTTTTAATTAGCGGGTTATGGTTGTCTCACTAATCGCTCCAACCTGCTGCCCCCCCCCCCTCATATTTTATTGTTTCCCTCTCGAGTTGCTTCATCAGGTTTTGATCCGATTTTTGTGTTCTAATCATTGCCTAATCTTGTCAAACCTGTTTAAGCGATCATTCTTTTATGCCTAGGTCGTCCCTTTTCGTGATTAAGTGGTGTATACTCGTTGGTGCGTAATTTGTAGTGGGTTTTTTGCGTGATTATCCGGTATGATACTATTCCACTCGCTGCTCCTTGATTATCTCAGCGTATATGCATATCTTGTGATTTTGCCCTATATTGTGCCTCTCGAATTATTTGGGTTGTGGGTGATAATGTTGTCATTATTGTGATGAATAAGTCTGTTTGTATGATTATGTGATGTTTTAGTTTGCTAGATTATTAGCGTAGGTGGTATCTTGATTGGGTATAGTGTATGTTCGTCATGGCGAGTTGGTATGTGTTCATGGTAGCGAGTTGATGAAAATTTCTTAGTAGCGTGTTGATAAGATTTCTTGGTAGCGTGTTGAGGTGATCTTATTACTGGTAGCGAGTTGACCAACATTTATTGTGGCGAGTTGACATAATTTCTTGGTAGCGAGTTGATCTAATTTCAGGTAGCGAGTTGATCTAATTTCTGATAGCGAGTTGACCAATGTTTGTTATAGCGAGTTGACCAATGTTTGTTATAGCGAGTTGGTGCAATAACTTGGTAGCGTGTTGATGAGGTCACTAGGTAGCGAGTTGATCAAAATACTGATAGCGTGTTGACTATCTCATCAGTATAGCGAGATGATCAATGATCATTATAGCGAGTTGTTGAGACTTCTTGATAGCGAGTTGATATGATTTCGTGGTAGAGAGTTGGACCAATTCATGAGTAGCGTGTTGACCATAAGTCGTGTGAGCAAATTGCTTCATAAATTGCGTGTTGATCGTTACTTATGCTAGCAAGTTAACTAGGGACTGTTTTCTTATCTTTTGGTTGTTTGCTAGTTGTGGTTTAACTCCAAAGTGCATGGTGTCTAAAATCGTTTGCTGATATCTGTGGTCTTTCCCATATATGTCTCTTTGCTGTGTGGATAAAGATGTTATGAATATGCTGCACTTAATGGATATGTGATATTTAGTTGCATATCTGAGTCATGTGTCTCACGTGTCATCAATCTGGGATGTGTGCTTAATTTTTTCAATTATTGTATGCACAACTTACAAGTCTCATCCCATGCTCAGCTGCTCTCTCTTGTCACTATTTGAGTATCCCGTACTGATGTCTGCTCTAACCACTAACTATGTATATGTGTCTATTGTGGTGTGTTATTGTGGGTGTGCAGAGTAATGGCAGATGCAAATATTCCTACCGAGTTGGAGTCAGTTACACCGCCTCCCACTCGCACAGATGATGAGATACTGCCACACAGTGAATGGGTATCTATTGGGAAGAGCAATTTATATATTGACATTGATAAACCTCAGAACAATCCCACCTACAAGATTGCTGTGGACATCTTGAAAAACACATCCTTCTTCAAGGCATTCACGGTTTCCTCATCGATTCCATCCATATACATCCAACAATTCTGGAACACCATGACTCATAACAAGGAAAGCAACACTTATCGGTGTCAACTCGATGAACAATGGTTTGAAATTAACAAAGAAACGCTCAGGAATGCTCTCCAGATCAACCCAATCGTTCCAAACAAACCTTTCTCATCCCCACCAAACCCTGAAGCCCTCCTACAGTTTGTGAATGATATAGGGTACCCTAATGAGGTCATCACACTTTCATCCATGTCCACTAATGAAATGTACCAACCCTGGAGAGTCCTTATCACGCTTATCAATTTATGTCTCACTGGGAAGACATCGGGACATGAAAGACTGCGTGCTCCTGCACTGCAAATATTGTGGGGTATTGTGAAAGGGAAAGATATTGACTTTGCTGAACGTATATGGGAGGAATTTGCTCACTCCATTAATACTTTCTTAGATGACAAGATGAAGCTGGAGGCTCACAAAGAAAGCAAAAAATGGAAATCCAAGTCTCTAATTCCTAGTATCAGATTTACTAAGCTGATCATACTTCATCTACAACAACGTCACAATCTACACCCTAGACCTGATTCCTCAGTGCACCTGGCATCTGATGAACACTGTGTGGGAAACCTCAAGTTTGTTGCTAAGGGGACGGATCATGAAGTGTTTGGAATGAATGTACCTGAAGCCCTTGTCTCCAACAATATCCTTGAAGCACCTTACTACAAGAACTATCTGAACAAAGTTGACTTGTATCACAAACAATCCACCGTCAAGACCACCACAAGCAAAGTTTTATCAAAGAAACGCAAAGATGTTTCAACCACTGAGATGGCATCTGGAGGCACAAAGAAACACAAAAGAACCAAAACTGTCAGCAAACCCGGGTCCAAGAAACCTAAGAAAGCTAAAGCTACAGTTTTAGATGAACACCCACATGAAGTACTGTCCCCAACTGAAGCTGCTGATATTCAAAGGGCTGTCGAGGATAGTCTCAAAACCAGTAAGACACATCCTGGTCCACCATTTACAGGTGTCAGCATTAATGAGCCGGTACCTGAGAAGCTTAAGCAACTACCTGATACTGTCGGGAAAGGAAAGAGTGTTGTTACTGAAGAACAAGCTGCACATACACTCCTTCATATTTCATCACCTGCTTCTAAAATTAAAGAACCTCGGTACGAATTCAAGAAACGGTCCCCGGAATCATCTAAACCTAAAGTGGTTTCCTCTGAAGATACACTGGAGCAACAACAGAGTCATGAACCTCTCATCGAATCCAGTGACTCTGAATCTGATCTTAATATCTCTAAGAAAGAAGATAAGACACCTGTCACTACCATCGAGGATACATCTTCCAGGGATTTGCCTCCACCAGAATTCGGACCCTCCACTGAACCCCACTCGACACTGCAAGATGACTTTGTTGCATCTATCTACCCTGCGGTTCAAGAGAATCTTAAGATGAAATCTGACGAACAAAAGTTGGTTGTTGAACCCGACATGTCGACAGAAACTCTCTCCTCATACAAACAGTTGGATCATGATTACACTTTTGGGGATCACGATGCAGATGACAATCCTGAAGGGAAGGAGGCCTCTAAACCTACCAATGAGAGCGAAGTCATCTCTATGGTAGATGTTCCCATTGTACAGTATGTGTCTACTATACCCACAGTGACCATGCCGAATCCCACCTCCGCTATAGACACTACCACCATCCCACCTTGTACGATTGAGAACCTGTCTACTCAAGTTGTTAAGGCATTATCTACTGCTGAAAAGGCGAATGTTGAAATTCTAGACATCAAATCTACACTTGAGAAGCATCGGCACGTTCTTAAAGATCTTCAAAAGCTCAATCTGCATCAAGTCATCCATCACCAAGCGTCAAGAATCTCTAATCTCGAGCTGATCAACGTTGATACTTTGGTGCGTGAAGCAGTTGAAGAACAGGTGTCCTTTGCTGTTAAAAGGGCCATGGATGCACCACTCAAAGCACGATTCAAAGACTTATCCACATATGACATGAAAGATCTGCTACAGCAACGTATATTTGAAATAGATCATCACAAGGAACATGTGGCTCACCAGCAGTTGTATGAGTCACTGGAAAGGTCTATGAAGATTGATGACGCCAATGAGCTGGAACAAAACTTGGCTGAAGAACAAATAAGAAAGAAACGTAAGCAAAGCATCCCTAAACCATCATCAGAGGATCCTCCTCATCCACCTCCTTAGGATCCGCTGGAGCACCTGGGTCGTCTGGTGGTGCAAGTACTCTCCAATCTATGCAGCCACCTCAAGCACCACAACCTCCCTCTCAGAAGGATCAACCTGACTCCACCACTGAATCCGGTAAACCCAAGTCTTCCCAATATGCCATTTACAAAGCATGGACTACTACAGAAACCCGACGTATACCTTCTATCTCTGTAGAACATGATTTGGGTTATGATTCTGGTTCCCCTCATGAAGACCCCTCGTCTGCTGAAGAAGAGGGTGATGACAATGTAGATAATGTTCCTCACGAACCTAAAAGGGATCAATGGTGGAAGTCGTTCACACGAAGAGATGGGTCTCCATCCACCCCTGTGACGGTTACGGATGATGTCATTAGCACATGGTGGAAACATCATGAGGTTGAACAAGAGTCTCTTTCACCTAAGCCTGAGTGGATGATCACCTCTGACAATCAATCTGTTCCTGATAACAACTGGGCATATGCTATAGCAGATAACTTTGTACCTCCTCCCTCTAATTCCCTACTTGCTCAGACAGGAGATATGGGTACTTTCATCCAATGGTACTGTAAGCAACAAGGAATATCCAAACTTACCACAAAGGATCTAGAGGGCCCCGCTTACGAGATTGTCAAAGCTTTCCATCCTGATATTGTACATCTACAATATCAAATGGAAGAATGCCACAAGATGCTTACTGATAAGGTTGAAGATAACATCCTTGATTACAACCTCGGTAAACCACTCCCTCTTGGAGGGTCTCCAGGTCGTCTCACACTCCAAGCCGACTTCTTCTTCAACAATGACCTTGAGTACCTGCGCTCCGGCAACAAAATAACACTATCCATCAACAAGATGAAAGCTGCGCGCTACACTAACGTTGGTTTGGAACAAATGGTGCCAGATACAATGTGGTGTGATGAAGAGTGCAAGTATGACGTTGCAGCATCCTTTGGTATCTCTCACTGGTGGTACAGAAAGCATGAATTCTACATCGCAAGACACACAGCTGCTGGTGAACCCAAAGCTGCTTACTCTAGAAGAAAGATTCTAAGTGTCATTCGTGTTGAAATCTTTCCTACCTGTAGATACAATTACTTGAAAAGGATTGTTCTTAGAAGATCACGTTATTGGGAGCATGCCATATCCGAGGGTGACTTTAAGTACCTCCATCCTAATGACTTTGAAGACCTTTTCCTGCTTCATCTCCAAGGAAAACTGGATCACCTTCCTGCTCTTGAAAGAAGAACGCTTGTATCTGCAGTCACTCAATGGATTCGTGGGCTAGTCATCAGACAAAGAGTGAAAGATTTCCAGCTTGGGATTGAAAGTTATCAGACTTACCTCAATCTCACTAGACCTCGATGGGAAGCCAAGGACTTGGAATTCAAGAGAGATTACTCGATCGTTGAGTCACCTAGAGCAGTGGTCTTCACTGACTGCTTCAACACTCGAATGCTCATGAGACTTGACGAAATCCATCAGTTCAGTGATGGAACGCTTACACAAGTAGAAGCTGCTCTGGATGTCAGGGATAAGGAATACCGAATTGCTAAGGATGTGAAGTTCACTACCTTCTGGACTGCTGAGATGTTCCAAAGAAACAAGCACTTTCTTCACGCCATCAGGAAACTCTTGCTTGAAAGACGAATTTTTTGAAGTTTGGAATGCTTTGTTGGTGGAAGAATTTATGAAGGAGACTACAGGATAATGGAATGTACCATCTAATCCTGTGTCTGTTTATTATGTAACATTTGGTACAATGTCGGTCTGTAACTATATAATCATGTGAACTTATGTGTGTGGTTGTGCTATTCATTCTGTTATATCTCTCAAAATGGTTTGCTATTACTTCAGATAGCAACCCGGTCTTAGTATTGGGGAAAGTTTGTCGCCAAAAAGACGACTGTTCCTAACAAAGGCATGAATTACTTTATATTCGTGCCTTTCCGATCTGATGTACGCTTAAGTGCATCATTTCTGGAAAAAGAAGAGAAGTATTCTTTACATCTCAAATACTTTTCCTTCAAAGATTATTCGGAAAAGTATTTGCTCCAAACTTGGTGGTACCATGGTTTTTGAAGATCAAACAAACCTGAAGAGTTGTTTAAAATTTACCACTCAATCGATGCTATGAAAATTAATACTTTATGCAAAATGTTTAATTTTAAAATGTGTCATCGATTGAGGGGGAGAATGATTTCAAAAACTATACATCATCAAAATAATGATCTTTGTGCATAACTTCAAGTGGATTAAGTGCAAGTGTTATGTGTTAGTATATGAATTTTTCATGAG
This sequence comes from Artemisia argyi, assembly GCA_030686995.1. Lineage (NCBI taxonomy): Eukaryota > Viridiplantae > Streptophyta > Magnoliopsida > Asterales > Asteraceae > Artemisia > Artemisia argyi. Next base: position 18,849 of record JARVZY010006817.1, on the reverse strand, counting down.
TTTCTCGCTAAACTCAAAAATCATTTATAAACTCATCATCTCTAACACATAACATACTCCCTCAAGGATTGAGGGGGAGCTTAAATGTCATCTCAAAATCAGCCATTCTTAAAATATGACACATCTTTTCTCCCAAAATCTTTAAACTTATTTAAATCACTTGGGATCACAAATCTCAATTGGTTTGAAATTTTTGATCAGGGGAGAAGATGTGATTTAAATATGAAAAAACTGATTTAAATGTGATGTTTTGAACCCAAACCCAAATATATGCTCTTCCCTATGTGCTAAACTCTTTTGGTATATCAATGCACAGATTGAGGGGGAGCAAATGATTTGTGAAAAAGGATCCTTGCATCTTACGAGATCGAGACTCAGATTTGACTCATGAATTGACAAAACACAAATGTCCTGAATCGAAAGGACTAGTCCTGGACGGGTAATAACTTCAAGCTGGTTCAACCAGTGATGTAAGCATGTCTCGAAGAGGACTAGTTTAAGTAGAATGTACCGTTTCGAGAAACATTGGGTGAACCTGATCGGGCCGGGTAATAACTTCAAGCTAGTTTATCTAGTGATGTAAGCGTGTCTCGAATGCCCGGTCATGATCATTTAAGGTAGATCAATTCAAAAAGTGCAACTCTTCCCGACATGTGCAAATTTTCAAATCAATACATATGAGCACATGTTAAGGGGGAGCATTTGAAAATGATAAAACTCTCAATGTGTTAACAAAATGTGTTTCTCAATAATAAACACGTTGAGAGAATTTTCAATGATTTGGTGTATGGCAACATAGGATAGTCATGAAGTTATAAGGTGGCTAAGGTTAGGAAAACCGTCCTATGATCCGCCAGAGCCGGAGGGATCTACCCATGGACAATACCAAATAGATAGTATTAGAAAGTCCATAGGTATGATTATGAAAAAAAGGAGAAAATGTGAGAATGGAGAAAGAAGGGGTTGAAGAATTAAAAAGAAATGAAATGAGAAAGGGTGAAAAGAAATAGCCCTCCTATTATTCAACCTTAGGGCAGAAACCGGGTTCAACTCATAATCTACTGATGGTTGCTAAGGCGACATTGGTATTGAAGACAAGACGTCATGGACCCAGTGACGCACTGCACTAAACCTTCAAGCCACTCAAGTTCTCTTAAAAGAACTTGTTTCATTCTCACGGGGAACCGATGTAATCTATCGACTTATCTCTTAGAGATAGTTGATATTGAAGCAGGAGACCTCTCCCTAATCTCCACATAGCAAAACCAAATGCACTTATTGAGTCTAGAGCCTCGAGATACAAAAAAAGATCTCATAGGAACACGTGCTACTTCTACCTTGGTTGGTCAACATTAAGGACACCAATGGTAACTTTATGAGTCCTACGCAGATCTTAGCAATCTGCCAGAACATTTATGAGGGATGTTGCTTTAGTAACTCCCAGTGATTGAATGGAAATTCCTGCCAGGGTCAACATCAAGTAGCCCTGAAAGCAGGTCACTTAGGTAATTCCTTGTGGATTACGCTGAGTGGTCGCGACGGTTACTAACGGTCAACAGTCGTGGAGTGATCTCCAGCGACTCACCCAATCGTTGATCTACTTAGGTAGTTCGTGTAAATCCTTTCAGGGTTTGCCGATTGGGAACGGTCTTGGTAAGGGTTAGAAGGAGTCTTCACACTATGCTGTTGACGATCTCTAATTCCAAACCTATAAGTACCGGATGATTTGTTGCTAACTGTCTATTTGCAGGAATTTCTGACGGTTGCGGTTGATTGCTGAAAAGATGCTGATCCATCATTACATGCTCACACTTCGACATCACAATCTAAGAATTCATGATCATTGATTGGGCCTCAATTATGCTTCCACAACTCTGATGCAGAAGATCATGATTCTGAAAAGTGTGAGCATGCCAACACAAAGATGTTCATATCACATGGAGACATTACTACTCAAAGATGACCCTCTGATACTCATATGGATGATGAAGTTGAAGCTATTTCCAAAGATCATCCAACACATTGAAGGTGTCATCAAGAGTCTACCACTCGATGCATAAAGATCTCAACTATGAAGAATCAAAAGGCCACGAGCTATAGAGATGTCATCAAAGACTTGATTGCTTTGATTCAATATTTATTTTCTGGGGTGACCTCCCTTAGGGGGAGATTGTTAGGAATACGATTATTCGTATGAACATTCGGTCACCCCAAGTGTAACTTAGCATAGCGTAGCTCGTGGTATCTATCTTAATTAGTTTAATGGTAGTTTAGATTTAGTTAGTATTTGTGGAGTCGGGTCAGGTCTTCACCCACTGTCAGCCCGCTGCACAGCCTTTTTCAGAAGGCGTTTCTATTGTAAGTATAAATACCCTTTCCCACCCAAGGGAAAGGGTTGGACCTTCATTTGCAATCTAACCTTTCACAAGTTTTCACATACAAGGCTCCCACTTCTCTCATCTCATTCTCTCTCTAACTTCTTACTAGAAAATACATCTCTAATCATCCTAAATCACATAACCATCCATGTTCTTATATTAGAGCATGTTACAAAAAGTTAGTGCAATATGAAGAGCAACGTGACATGTTTTGGTCGACACCCCAAAACTACATTTTTTGACGTAAGTCTTTGTTGACACATAACCCAAACAGGTTGTTTTATCTACTGCAAGAAATAACTAATACTCGTATGACAATAATTCTACTTAATGATAAGAGATACCTACATGAATCAGCGGTGCTGCTCCACCACAGTAATTGTAAGGCTCTGAGCCACGTCAAACACATACACGTGGTCATACCCACCTCTCCTTGTCAAAATTTCTAGGCAAACCGGCCGGGCCTCCTTGTCAATACCATGATAACCCGGAGAAAAGCACTTCATAACTTCATCAAATTCATTGAACCTGAAAACCTGCAAAAAAATAAAATAAAATAAAATAAAAATAATAAAATAAATAAAATAAATCCTATTATCATATTTTGATACGCGGCATTTTCAATCTGAACACTGAATTGTGTGCTTACCTCCCATATCGTGTTGCCTCTAAAGTCTTTCCTCCAATGAAGCATGGTGATCCACATGTTTTTAGTGTTTTAGATATTGAAGTTTCTGGCTTTCAAGTATCTGCAGATAAGGATTATTTGTGACGTATCATTCTAATAAAGTTTAAAGCAACAGTTGGATGAAAATAATAAACTTTCCCCTCAACATCATTTCTCCTCAGTTTACGACTATCGACGGCGCTTATGGTACAACGATGTGCTAGTATGATGAAATGAACATTTCCTAATGGCAAATTACTAATACAAAGTTATGCTTGCTTGTAAATACTCAAGAGGGTTATAGAAACACCCCTGAAACAGCATAAACAAAGACCTTGAATAAATTATCCCACCCTTATAACAATAATCCCACAAAAAAATGACATAGGAGGTGTTATGTAACTTAACAAACGCAAAAAAATTAAACCTCTTCCTTATTGGGGTTTTCCCTGATGATTTGCTTTTATAAAAAAAACAAATGCAGGCACTATTTTATATCTAGCTTAAAAGGGGTTATTTATAAGTATGATAAGTAAATATAAATAATCCTAAACACAACTTAAGTGAACTGAAAAAAAAATAACAGCAAAACTTAACTGGCCTCATCACCATCTTCATCAACCTACTTCCCCAATAATTACCTGTAAACAAAACCAACAAAAATATAAAAATCACAAAACGTAAAACTGATAATAAGCCCCAATTGATAAATTTGGGGTTTTTTCCAGAAACTAAGCAATAGCAAAAAAAAACACGAAAAAAGACAATAACAAATTCAGATCTACAATGATTCTTTGACAGAGTTTCTTTAAACTATAACGCTGGTACCCTTTTTTTTATCACAAAATGAGAAACCGGCCTAACCTTAGATCATAAAAGCAAAAGAAGTGGATGTAAATACTGGTGGAGCTGTAGCTGCAACATATGGCGCAACCACAACCACAAAACTAATAAAAAATTCATTTCACTATTCATTTTACTGCTCGTCGGACCTGCACCGATTGGATCTCACAAAAAGAGAGGGTGTGTGAGTTAATGTGAACAGTCCGGGTCTAGGAAATGATACCAAATTAGTATTTGGGCCTTGGATGGAGCGGGTTGGGAAAAAGTAGTGGGCTAACAATCCCGGTTATTAGTATATAGATATAATATACAATGTACATGGGTCGAGAGATGCGAAATACCGAAGGAAAAACAAATAATTACTTGACAAAGATGTGCATAACAACTTTCGACATGATCATATGGATCATCTTTGGTAAGAATTTCAAGAATGAAACGCAATGTAGTTTACTTTTGTATTGTAACATTATTTTGTTCAAAATGTAGTTTTTATTTAATGTATAGTATTTGAATTTTAGTTTAATGGAATTGTTTGTTTAAAAAAAATGAAAATTAAAATAAAAACTGGGTCTTAGTGACACCTATAACATGTTACAGATGTAGAGTGTAATTTTTAAGATTCATGTTATAAAAAGCAAAGAAAAAAGCCTACGAATATTTGTACAAGAAGTTGGACTCCAAAGAGGGAGATTACTAAGGCCCGTGAGATAAGAAAAAAGGATTTACGAAACATAAAATTTATTAAAGATGAATGAGGTCGAAGTCATTGTGAAGAAGAAAAAATAAGGAAAACATGGGAAGAGTACTTCTCTTCTCTTTTCAACGGGAGAAGGCCCGAGGGAAGCGAAGTAGTAGAGAGCTCTAGCCAACATCTGCAATATGACTGCTACTACTCGAGAATAAATCAAGAGGAAGTGACAACGGTATTACAGAAGATGGGGAGAAACAAAGTCGTAGGCTCGGGCCAAATTCCCATTAAAGTTTGGAGGTTCCTAGGGATTAAAGGAGTAGAATGGATAAGAAGTCTTTTCAACAAGAGCTTTACGAGCGCTAAGATGTCAGACGAATGGAAGCTCAGTTAAGTCATTTCGATCTTCAAGAAAAAAAGGCGTTATGTAGTTTGTGGCAATTATAGGGGTATTATGCTTCTTAGGCACACCATAAAGCTTTAGGAGAGAGATTGAGAGAAGGTTGCGAAGGGAGACAAGGGTGTCAGAGAACCAATTCGGTTTTATACAAGGACGGTCTTCGATCGAGGCAATTCACATTATCAAAATCCCGATGGAGAACTATAGAGAAATACAAAGAGACTTGCACGTGGCTTTCTTAGACTTGAAAAAGGCCTATGATAGCGTCTCGCGAGAGTTGATTTGGAGGGCGCTTATTGAGAAATAAACTCCAAGGAAATATATGAGAATTATTAGGGTTATGTACGATGGTGCGAAAACCCGCATATGAACCACAGGGGGAAACATTGAGTTTTCCCAATAAGTAGGTTTACACCATGGGTCGGCCAATAGCATATACCTTTTCGCATTGATCCTATAAGAGCTATCATAAGGAATACAAGAAAGCATCCTATGGTGCTTGATATTCGCAGATGATATTGTGCTAATGTCGGAGTAAGTAAAAGGGCAAAATAACAGACTTGAGAACTGGAGGGATGCACTAGAAGACAATGGTCTACGAGTCAGCCACGAGAAGACAAAATACTTAAGGTGTGACTTTGGAAGGGTTGAGACCAACCACAACGAAAAAGTCAATATTTGTATAGGAGATTAGATCCTACAACTAAATGAGCCTTTTAGATACCTGGGTTTAGTGATACACAAATCAAGGAGGATAGACGAGACGTAACCCACCGTATTAGTGTAGGCTGGTTGAAGTGGAGAATGACTATAGGAGTACCGTGTGATAGGAGATTCCCTCTAAAGTTGAAGGAAAATTTTATATAGTGGCATTTAGACCAAATATGTTGTACGGTCAGAGTGCTGGCCCATTACGAAAGCTCAAGCTAGTAGGGTGGAAGTGGCGAAATAGAGAATGCTAAGGTGGACTTGTGGTAAAACTATGTTAGAGATCATTCCATTTGGAGTATTTAGAGTGGAACTTAAAGTCGCAAATATCATCATCAAAATGAGGAAAAGTTGACTAAGATAGTCACAACATGCCAGGAGGAGACCACAAAAAACACCAATTAGGTGAATAGAAGCTTTGGTAGTCGATGGCTTGAGAAGAAAGGGCAGACCAAAACTTAAGTGGGAGGACAGAGACAGACTAAAGCGGGACCTGAAGGAGCTTATCTTGTCCGATGACATGACCTCGATAGAAACTAGTGGAGAGCTAGGATTAGAAAAGAAGGGTGGATGGTCTAGGTCGTTCGCGTTTTCTAGGATTGCTAGGTGTTTTTTAGTAGTGTATATACTTTCCCATCGTGTGTTTGCATTTTAGACGATTTTTACCACTGTGTTTAGTTATAGAGTTTCTTAGCTAGACCATTGTTTGTTGTTTAGGCGTTTTTAGTAGCCTCATGTGTATATATCTGCCTATACCTCTAGGTTTAAAGCCCATGCGTCCATGTCTTTATGTTGCCCATGCTTTTATGCGATTTTGCTTCTATGCTCAGGTTTTTATATTTTTTATGCTTTTATGCCTTTTTTCCATGCATGCGTTTATGTTTATATGTTGCCCAAGCGACTATGCTTATATGCTGATGTTCGGCCTCCTTTTATTTTTTGTTTGTTTATATTTGAGATTTTTCTTTTAGGCGAGCTTAGTAGCCGCATGTTTAAATATTTACCTTTGCTTTTTTAGGTATATAGCTCTATATCTATACCTATCTAAGATCTTTCCTGCACCCATATGACATAGATTTATACAACAACATCATGATTCATGATGTTTAAGTGTAAATCACACGTATATGTTTGTTGAGCTGCTTGAGCACCATTTTTGATCTTTCTAATTCAAAACCATTAATAATTGGAAACATCATATCATACCTAACCAAACCTCTCATTTTCACCATAATTTTCTCCTGGATTTCCTTCCAACATAAAATCGTACTATATTATAAAGTATGAATGACTACTATTAATAGAATACTTAAAATTAAACATTACACATTTCAATGCTAAAAATATAAGTGATTCAAGAAAATTAGACATTTAATATAACTAGACGAGTACCCGTGCATAGCAACGGGATTTTATAGCGACAGATAGTTTATTGATAAAAAAAAAGTTTATATGTCATAAATGAAAAATAATAAAAATTTGAAGATTTGGGAATTATACATAATGTTTTGAAACCCGGTTCGACCCGGGTGGTTCAACCGGTTGAACCATTCTGGTCGAAAAATTGGTCGATTTAAACCGGGTCAAATTGCTAGGTTGGGTCGAAAATTGGTCAAATTAAACCGGTTCAACCCGTCGGGTTTGAAGCGTCCCGGGTCAACCCGGTTTGTGATTTGTATTAATTGTTTTAATTGGTTGTATTTAATTTGGTAGATATGTTTTTAATTGGTTGTACAATATGAATAAATCATTGTACTTTTAACTAATAGGGTGTTTTAATAAGAGTATTAATTACATTTCATAATTTCCTAATTAACGCAGGGGCAATTTCGAAATTGACCGAAAGTTCAGTTTTTCACATTCCTCTTTGACCATTTTTGCTTTATAGATAGTAAAGATAAATGAGATATAATTAAACATGTACAAGTTTAATAGCTTTATGTACACACCACAATGTCTTTGCCATTAAAGTTTAAAATTAATGACTTAAAATTGAATTATGTACATTAAATACAATTAATTAAATAATCAATAAATACAATTAATACACTTATTAAAACACCCCTTACATAAGAAATACAAATCATCAAGCATACTGTACAACAAACTTAAACACAATTACTGCATTAAATGTCACTAATACAAATAATAAAGCATATTATACAAATTTTTAAGCCCGAACGGGCAATGGGCCAAATGGGCTCGAGCCCGAACGGGCACGGGTCAAACGGGCTCGAGCCCGAACGGACACGAGCCAACGGGCTCAAACCCGATCGGACACGAGCTACACGAAATTTTTGATATCCGTAAATTTATTGTCAAAAAAATATAATAAACTAAAATATGTTCACATATTGTACAAAACAAGCAAACTAATAAAAAAAACATAAAATAAATAATAAATAAAATAATACAAACTAAACAAAATTTCATCAAACTTTTGGCATAAAAAACTAATCAGTAAAATTATTGCAAAAAAATGTACAAATAAAATAAATTATTAACCGAAAAAATTAAATTACAGAGTGCCCGCAGCTGCATTGCGCGGGGACCCTGCTAGTAAAATATATATATATATATATATATATATATATATATATATATATATATATATATATATATATATATATATATATATATATATATATATATATATATATAGTGAAGCGTTCAAATAAGAAGCCTAAATTTTGTGAGAACGCGAGAAGCAATCCTAGCCACTCATTTTATCCTCCTTTTATTTTAATATATTGGCTAATATTAGTTAATCAACTTTTTGAAAATTTCTTAAAATTTTTTGAAAAATTTTTAAAAAATTTTCGAAAATTTTCAAAAAAAGTTCGAAAAAAAAAAATTTCGAAAAATTTTTTTTTTCGAAAATTTTTTTCGAAAAAATTTTTTCGGATTTTTTTTTTCAAAAATTTTTTTCGAAAAATTATTTTTCGAAAAAAAAAATTTTCGAAAACTTTTTTTTTCAAATTTTTTTTTTAGAAAAATTTTTTTTCGAAAAAAAAAATTCAAAAAAATTTTTTTTTTCGAAAATTTTTTGGAATTTTTTTTTTTGAAATTTGTTTTTTTCGAAAAAAATATTTCCAAATTTTTTTTCCGAAAAAATTTTTTTCGAATTTTTTTTTTCGAAATTATTTTTCGTCACGTGTGAAAAAAAATTCAAAAATTTTCACGAAATTTTTTTTGTCACGTGTGAACAAAAATTAGTCGCATGTGAAAAAAAAATTCGTCGCATGTAAAAATTTTTTTTCGTCATACGTGAAAAAAAAATTCCGTCATATGTGAAAAAAAAATTTCGTCACATGAGAAAAAAAAATTGAAAATTTTCACGAAATTTTTTTTGTCACATGTGAAAAAAAAATTCGTCACATGTGAAAAAAAGATTCCGTCACATGTAAAAAAAAAAATTCGTCACATGTGAAAAAAAAAATTTGAAATTTTCACGAAATTTTTTTTGTCACGTGTGAAAAAAAAATTCGTCACATGTGAAAAAAAAATTTCGTTACATGTGAAAAAAAAAATTAGAAATTTTTTCTAAAAAATTTTGAATAATTATTTGAAAATTTTTCAAAAAAATTTTCGAAATTTTTTTGAAAATTTTTCAAAAAAAATTTCGAAAACTTTTTGAATTTTTTTTGAAATTTTTGAAAATTTTTTTGAAATTTAAAAAAAAAAAAAAATAGTTAGCTAATAATAGCCATTAGATCAAAGTTTAAGGAGGATAAAATGAGTGAATAGGATTAGTTCTCGTGTTCTCATAAAAATTAGATTTCTCACATGAATGGCCCCCTATATATATATATATATATATATATATATATATATATATATATATATATATATATATATATTCCAAGATTCTTATGATTCGAATCTTCTTCATTTTGGATTAAATATAAAAAAAACTTTGCCCACATTTTTATTTTTTTGATTCGTTGGCGCCCAAATGACTGCCGCCGGTAAATTTCATTACTACTTTTTACTTCTTCTTTGCCGGAGGCGGTCGACACATCACTGACAAAGCTGGGGTTTCTCAATTTCCTGACGTCGTCGTTTTGCCATCAACGTTTGGCGCCAATTAAATCAATGGAAGGATCCAGAATGCCGGCTAATAAATGATTTTGTAGAAAGGTTCTCCCTTTCAATATATTAACCTTGTTTATAAGATTTTTCTCACAAGGATATGACATTAAGATCATTAGTAATTTGTCACTTCACAAGTTTCATACTAGTGTATGCACACTTTTTGAATGTCTTATGTTAATTATTTTCCGTATCATAATTAACAGATTCCAAATCTAGCATGCTATAGACTAAGGAATCAAGCGTATGACAGAAGATGCATCATTCTGATTACTCATAGCATCATCTACCAACATTCTTCTTTATAGACAAATTACCACCTTAAAACACACATGTTTTAGGAGTATTCCATAAGTTATACGTGTAAGTCCTACACATATAACGTGTCATTCCAATTCACTTGTGATTATATATATATAATCACGTTTAATCTCTTTATCATTATATGATTAGCACAATTTATTATGTGATTATATTCACATAAAATCTATGTGTAATCATTTACACAATCAAAATATGTCCAACTTAGCGAATGGACAATAGCTCACATTGGATGACAATCACACCGTTCAAGTTAGTTACATAAACCAACGTAACGTAATTCGTTGTCATCTAAATGTGTGTTCTTATTTGACATTTCACAATGTCATACACGGTTATATTTAACACATAGTCATTTCTTTTTATAATGACAAACTGTTTGATTATTAGCGATATGAGTTCGAACAAGTCTTAAAAATTGTTCATCTTTCTAGAATAACAAGTAGTTTGATTATTTGCAACAATATTCACAATAGAATATTTGCAACATCCAAACTTCCCAAAATCGAGTAACTTGTTTATTCTCATGTTACAAAATTAGTTGCACAACATCGCACCAAACAACTTTAAGTAGGCACCACTTTGCCACAATATTTTTCACCAAATAACACAAACAATATTGTATTGAATATCGCACAAAACATCACATAATTATGCATTATAATAGCCAGAAGCTATTTTACCAAACAACTGTGTATGCGTCCATACAACCCGAATTTTAGCACAAGAAAAACTAAACCGCTTAAAAAAATGTGTACTAAAATACAAACTGCAATCAAATGATTCTTCCATTTATCTCAAACTTTATATAAATTAAATTTACGATGTTACCTAATCATTGAAAAAGAAATGGTTTTCCATGACTATACACTTTTTTTTCCATGACTATACACTTGTGACAACAAATTTGTCTAAAAGAAATGTTGTACCAAAATACAACTTGTGATTAAATGTTTTACCTATTTAAGTTCAAGTTTTCTATAAATTCAAGTTTAATGTCTTAGACACGCACTAAAAAAAAGATTGGTCCAAAACTCTTTTGTTTACTATGAGAACAACACATGTTCTTGCGACCACGTATCACGGACAACAACATGTCCAAAAAATAATTTATGTGCAAAATTAGAAATTTGATTGAACGGCTCACCTATATTTTCTATAGAAATTTGGGCTAAAATGTATACACTTACCATGTGAGCAACGCATTTTCCCACAAATGCACAACTGTGACAATAACTATTTTGGAGTCCAAATAACACCAAAATTCACATTCGACAAGAATGAGTTATATCCCAATATCTGATGATGAAATCAATACTAGTTACACAAACCAGTACCACAACAATATTTCATCCAACATGCTTTAAGCATTCTTTTATTATCCAAAACTAATGTTTTTCCAAAGCACGAAATCAACCAATTGATTAATTATTAATGATTAAAGAAACGCATCTCGTTCTTGTATTAAAAACTAAACGGAAACAAACACATTATATATGACTAGAAAGGTGCCCTCGCGATGCGGGGGCGGATTGTTGGGGGTGAAGAGGAGGGAGGTGGGGTGGTGGAAAGTGGTTGTTGAGGTGGTTATAAATTGTTGGGGGTAGTTGTTGAGGTGGTTATAAATTGTTGGGGTGATTGTTAGGGGTGTTTGTTTCCATAATTAGTAAGTAAAAGTCTGAATTTTTAAGCCTTTCTAATTATAAAATTGTCCCAAATACATTATATAGTAGTATAGATTGTCAAAGCATATTTGTGGATGTGTAACGTCTATCCCCAACAATTCATACTAACGAGTGTTGATACCCGCGCGTTGCTGAGGAATTCTTTTGTTGCCGTTAGCTACTTAACGTGAAGTTAGTTACCTAGGACTTACTTTGCAATTGATGTATAACATGAAGGACCATTTATGTAAATTATGTGAGGATTAAATTTGCAATGAACCGTTGAGATGAAGGAAAAAGTGCGTAATTTTTTTTTAAATGTTAAAGTAACGGTCGTTAGTTAACAGCCGTTAAATAACTAACGGCTGTTAGTACTGTACAAATAGGACTGAATTTGCAATTGATGTATAACATGAAGGACCATTTATGTAAATTATGGGAGGACTAAATTTACAATGAACCGCTGAGATGAAGGACAAAGTACGTACAATTTTTTTTTAAATGTTAAAGATAACGGTTGTTAGTTAACAACCGTTAAATAGCTAACGACCATTAGTACTAAAAAAAAAAATTACTGTAACAGCTACAGTGATCGGCACCCATTAACCTCCCCACATTTAATATATATATATATATATATATATATATATATATATATATATATATATATATATATATATATATATATATATATAATTTATTGACAATCAATGTCAAAAACTCAATATAATTGAATTCCATTTAATTTGGTTTACTTTATTATTTACTCCATCAAACAACTTCCTCTTATCACATTCGGTCAATGTAAATCAGTGTCTCTAAACAAAATAATATGGTGTAATTTATCATATTTTCAAATTAACTAGCTTGGACCAAAACTACATGTTATAAGAACCTTTAATAATAAAACATCTTCTTATTCCATGTATTAGCTACTCACGTAAAAAAATTAATGGCAAACAACTCATTCTTTTACACAAATAGATACGTACATCAAACCTTTTTGTAAGCCACTTATTTGTTAGATAATTTAACTAGCATATTGGTCGAGAATAATGGCCTTAAAACCATTTCTTCTTAAGTAACTCAAACATGTCAAGATTAATTTTGGATACACATATTACCATGATAGGTACAAATGTAAATTTATCCTTTTACCATTGTTATTCAAAAAATACTTGTAATCGGAAGTTTACCATTCAAACGTAAATTTACCATGATAACATCAGCTATACCATTGACATGTTTAACATAAAAGTATTAAATAAGCATTCATGCTCAAGGAGTCCATTTCATTAAAGACAAACCAGGTACTACCCTCTTGATATAAAGTATTTGTTATTTATCAAATCAAATTGAAAGTTTATTTAATTTGATCTACGGTAATATATAAACCAGAAATTTGATTATAATTCATGACCCAATATACTCACATGTAAATTACTAACTCATATCATCAATACACTAATTATTAGACAATTAATAGTGCAGATCGTTTTATTTGGTCTTTAGAAGGAGATGGGGTTTTTTCCGTGGCTTCAATTCGGAAAAAGATTGATGGGAACAGGTTTCAAGATGTTTGTTTGCCAACTAGGTGGGTTAAATCCGTGCCTATCAAGGTGAATATCATAGCTTGGAAAGTTAAATCTAATGCATTTCCTACGCGCTTCAATATTTCCCGTCGAGGAATGGATATCGATTCAATGGTTTGTCCCATTTGTAATACTGGTGTGGAAACGACAAATCATATCTTCTTTCAATGCGTCGTTGTGAGGCAAATCATGCGTAAGATATCTTCTTGGTGGAACATCGACTACTTGGATGTGAATTTTTACGAGGAATGACGAGTTTGGTTGGTTTCTATTCGAATTCAATCTAAACTCAAAGGAATTCTGGAAGGCGTATACTTTGGATTGTGGTGGTATATGTGGAACTTCCGCAACAAGATTTTGTTTGATAAGAAAAGTCCGGAAAAGGCCATCATATTTGATAATTTAGTTTCTATTTCTTTTTATTGGTGTAAATTTAGACGTAAAGCGTCGTTCAAGTGGGACGATTGGCTTAAGAACCCTTATATTGTTCTCGTTTGATCTAGCTCCTTGCTAGTGTTTTAATAAATCGTCGTTAAAAAAAAAGTTTACTGTGGGTTTTCCTCGAGAGAACAAATAGCAAATAATTTCAACTTATCATGCCTTGTTATTTCAGCCTCTAATAGCAAAAAAAATATATGTCTTAAGATTGTAGTATATATTATGTGTTGGAATTATAATATCATGACAATCATATAAAATAAACCAAACACATCAAGAGAGCATATGCGGAAGCGTTATAACAAGATCATATAACATTTAATTAATTAATCAATAATAAAAAGTAAACGTACTTTTGTGATTCTAGCCCGAACAAGAATCAATTGCAATCATCAAATCAAGAACCCTAATTAAGGTTTATGTGGATTATAAGAATTGCCCCTTACCTTTTTGTAATTCAATCCAAGAATCAAACAAAAGTATGTTTGAATCACGTTCTTGTACACACGTACTAAAACAAGTTAAAGTAATGCTAGTTTTTAGAACACAAAATTAAACCAAAACCTTTTGTTTAATAAAGAAGATCGATCAACCCTTTAAGGGTGTTTGTTTGATCGATTACAAGAAAACAAGGAGAAGAAAACAAGTTTAGGGTTTGTGTGTGTGCACAAGAGATACAAACAATGAATCCCTAACCTTGTTTATATAATATAGTTTACTTGGAGCTCAAGTTAGATGAGGAATGGGTTTCCCCATCCCCACCGATCGGCCATAAGCCCAAATAGGGCTTCCGGATCTTTCTTGACTTGCCAATAAATCATACACATTACTTTCCTTTTATTCTTCTAATGATCATTAGTCATTTATCTTAAATACTAATAATCATTATATATTTGTGTAATAAATAATTAAATATAAACTTTTACATTTAATTATTAAACTTTAACTCTCATACGTAAAGTGTGCAATCCCGTGATCTCGAGTTCGATCCTAACATACGACTACTAAAATAATGTCAATAATCTAACAGCTCCCACTTGGACATATTTTAATAGTGTAATCACATCGGTTAACGTCTAGCAACACTTCGATGCCTCTAGTACGATCTCGAGTAAGGCTCCTAGAAAAACCTTTTAATGATTTCTCATTATTATTATCCTTTTGTTTCTAATACCACGTTAATAAGGATATGGATTAAAGTCATTCCTTAATTAACCATTCTGTTTCTCGTTGTTTGTGATTGAGCAAGATTACCAAATCTTCTGAACATATTCAGGGGAGATCTTGGGTGTGGCCACACATACATCTTACCAACCCTACGAGGGGCCCAGCAGTATTAAACTCCAAAAATAAATTTGAAGGAACAAATTCTATCTTGACTACAAGAAAAACCCACAAACTTTGTAACACTTCCGAAAACAACCCTTATGACTACCAGTTACGTATAGCGTTAAGTTGTTCCACAAAAATGTACTACATTCATGACACTTATCTTGCATCTCAAGTCTGAGGATAACTTCTCATGATTTACTTAATAACAAAATCCATAAAGTAACATCATGTAGTTGGGATAAGTCCTATATTCGATATCATTGAATATCATCTGAAATGGCATGACTACGCATCAATATACTCTAAGTATATTATACCAACCTTCAGATTTGTCTTGATTTAATAATATTCCCATATTATTAACTGACAACGGACAATTTAGAATAACATTTATTCATGGATTAAACATACAAATATAGGATACACTATATTATAAATTAAACATACCATGTATTTTTATTATAATAATTGTTTAACATCCCTTATCCAAATACTAAGTAGATTAATGCATGATAACTCTTGTTGATGAATTATGTCTCAAGTAATGACATTCCTACTTGTTGACAAAACATAAATCATCCAACTTTGATCTATCGGAATTTTAAGAATACTTATTTCAATAATTCAACTAGTGAAGTTCTTGTATGTGCATACTCAACTATTTTGACAATGCCATATAATATTTCATAAAATGTGTGTCATCCTTAACCACCAATTTATGATAATCAAACTTTCAAATATTTTAAAGTTTAAAGTATTCTTATTCTCTTAATGTATAATTCAACTATGCTTTTATTAAGCACAACTAGTACATATAGCCAAAGGTGAAATCTTTACCATAACTAGTATTGAGTGTCATCTCAATTTCATTAGCATCATTGTATGCAACAACAATATGCTAAAACTTCCCGTAAACATTAATATCTATTGTGTAATGTTTGATGCCCTTCAAACTTTCAAGTTTGTTGGCTATGACAATTTTCACAACAATTGAAAAATTGTTCATCTATAGAATTTGGAAGCTGTTCCAGATTTAGGATGTAATCCTATAATCAAACATATTATTTTTAGAATATTACACAAGTTATCTAATAAATTTTAATTAGATATTAATATTGCCAAATCATCTTGTAATCAAGCATGATACAACAAAACATGATGTACATGAAAAATCTTTGAGTCATACTTAGATTTTATTCATGTCATACATATCTATTTAGACTTTCTAAATAATATATCATGTTATATTAGATTTATTTACCGCACATGTTTCAACAATAAACATTGATTCCAAGGTTGTATGTCTTATTTTTTAAATCTTTCAAGTAAAGTTTCATTCCAAACTAAGACTTATTTTTAACTTATATGGAATGTTACCTTTTATATGTTCTCAACATATATGATTTAAGAAATTAAACATAATACTCCCACTAGCTTTTAGGAATACTTAGAAATGATCTTATTTTAATTATAAATCAAAACATGAATTTAATAATTAAACATAAGAGTAATCTTCTAGATGCATGCATTTATCCATTCATAGATTATTGCACTTTGTACACTTCCAAAGATTTATTTAAATTCATAAACTCCTTTTAATTACTTATCGTCCTCGCTTAAGTAATCACTCAAAAAAGAGTTTTGATATTCTATTGTCAATTTCATAAATATGACAATCATAATCTTTATATATTTAATGTATTTAGAAAAGAATATTCAATCACAGTTAATTGGTTAAGTGTGATTAATAATCTTGTCATAAGACATGCATTAAATACGTGTACAACATTGTCCATATGATTTCTATACAAAGATTTAAACTACAAAAGTTACCTTATCTTTGAAGAAACTGATCTTTATTTTCTAGTCTAACTATTAAAATAAACCAAGTTTTTAAAATTGATTATCTTTATGGACAACATCTTAATCATTCATACCATGTGTACTTTACCCAATTTCATAATTGGTAATGTAGCATGATGATTATCAGGTTTACAATAATCTTGTAAATCATAACCCTCAGCATATTCATCAAATATCTGAGATATATTTCTATTCTATGAATGATAAATCCATCATCTTGATATTTAACATTTAAATGTCAAACTTTATTATCATCTTGAGATTTAACATCCAAATGTCAAACTTCATCATGATATTTACTAGTGTATTTTAGAAGATTATGTATCTTGTAATTTTATCTTTTAAAGATCAAAACTCCCATTTGTTTTTAGTAATTTAAAGACTATCTTTAAATACTTAGCAAATAAAGAAACAATACAATGTTCTCTTTTGGGATATTACAAATACTTATTGATAGTTCATAACTTTAATATGTTAATAACCTCTTCATAAGCAGTTAAACAAATTTAGAACTTCAATTTAAGACTTAATGTAATTCATCACATTCCATCATATGATGATGTCTTATTAATCTTTTAGAATGTAGTTTTATTAAATATGTCCAAGCCATACTCAATATTTTAACCTTGATAACTTTTGGAAGAAAAGAAGTCATAGTTATCTTTAATCAAACAATATAACTAGTGTTTGATTTTTCTAACTGAACATACCATAAAAATTTGGTATTTCATTACTATTAATATTGTAAGATAATCTAACAATATTTAAGATAATCATATTTCCTTTTGGCTTGTCTATTTACCAACTAAGTCATTTTAATGGTATAATAGTATTTTCAAGCCAATTACATGCTTTATAACACAAGTACTTTTGACAAAGTCACTTCATGTCTATGTCTCTACAAGAACACATAAACTGTTATAATCCCACTATATGTTATAAGTTATTTAACAATTTAATAACTTCATGTTTATGTCTTAATTAAAAAACATAACAAGATAACGTCTTACTTTATTATAAGTCTTGTAACAATTAAAAGACTTTATGTTTATATCTTTACAATAAAACATAAACATGTTTAAATAAAGTAATTATGAACACCATCTTTGGTTTCAATAGTAATTTCAAGTTAATTTATTACTAGTACTTCATAATAATGTAAATAACATTATTTCTTCATTTATTTATGTCATTTCAAAAACACATAAATATTCAGATTGAAGTAGCATTAGATTACTTAATTAATTTATGTCATTCCATAAATTCATAAATATACTAATTAAAGTAGTCTTGATATCATATTAACACATGTTCTAATAGGTATCTAATTTAGAAACTGTAAATTCTCATAGTTCAATTACATCAGTTGATCTGCTAGTAATGAAAATATGAAATTCACTTTGTTGTTGCAATCTAGCTAAGATCTCACATAACATAAATTGTAACACCAAGTGTTTCTTGGATTAGATTAGTATAATTCATATTAGAACATTATTCTCTTACTTTGTAGTCAAGAGAATCCATTAAATCATATCTTTACGAGTTGTTTCTTGCACACATTAAAGATAACATTTCTCCCACTTGTGCATGGAACAACCTCATATAGTTGATAAACAACACGCCATGCATTTGTTTATGTGATCAATATGATTGTGTCATAGATTTTATCATAACAAGTAGATGTAGAACAACAATGTCTAGTAAGGAAACGTGCAAGACTATCCTTAAAAGTATAAGTGTCTACACTTGGAAAGTAATTATCTTTAGCTACCAAGATGTCAAAGCTTGTAACTCCCACTGAATTAAAGATCATTACAATAACTCCTTATTCAGTAATAAGGACACAATACTCCCACTGAATTT
>JARVZY010006816.1:0-25277 GCA_030686995.1 Artemisia argyi | reverse complement strand
AAAATCATCAATATCCT
This sequence comes from Artemisia argyi, assembly GCA_030686995.1. Lineage (NCBI taxonomy): Eukaryota > Viridiplantae > Streptophyta > Magnoliopsida > Asterales > Asteraceae > Artemisia > Artemisia argyi. The sequence continues at coordinate 25,260 of JARVZY010006816.1, read as the reverse complement.
TAGGAGGATTGAATTCAACTTCCTTCGAAGGGAGAAGAGATGACGGCTCATCATATATCATTTTCTCTAATAAAAGAATCTCTCCCCTCGGATCATAATAATCATCAACAATTTTCGGTGAAATTGGATCATCAGTGTAGAAAGCCTCGATCTCTTCCATAGTGATATCACTTCCTTCAACCAGTGTGAGAGAAGGATGGGAAGAGTCAGAAATGATTGGTTCAGGATTTGGAGTGGGATTGCCACTTGAAGATTTAACAACGAAAAAATCACTATCCTTAATGTTCACTTGAGTGTAGCCACCGGCGGCTAGACACTGAAAATAAGAATATGAATCACCATAAGTATCACAACTTGGGTTGACGGCTCGCACGAGCTCCGGTAGCCACGGTTTGTTTCAGGAAATGGGAACTCTCGATTTGTTCTCGATGATACTCAACACATCTTTCGGCGTTCGAGTCATAATATTGCCACCGGCGGCAGTATTAAGTGAATCTTGATCGGTTTGTGTCAAAGAATTATAGAACGTATCGACTTGATGTAATTCCGAAAAACCGTGAGGTGGGCATTTTCTCATTAAATCTTTGAATCTCTCCCAAGCCTCGGCAAAAGTCTAATCAAAACGTTGTTGAAAATTAATGATTTCTTTTCTAAGCTCAATCGTTTTAAAATGAGGATAAAATTGATTCACAAACTTTGACGCTAAATCATCCCAAATGGTGATGGAATTAGGAGGTTCACGATCAAGCCATCTCTGGGATGCTCCTTTTAGAGTTAACGAAAATAAGATTAATTTCATCACATCATCAGGCACTTGATTTATTTTGAAAGTTTCAGTTATTAATTAAAATCTGCTGATGTGTGAATAAGGATCATCGTTTTCAAAACCAAAGAACGGATCTATGAAATTAAGTAACTCGACATTGATTTGATATCCATCCGCATGAATTGGTGGAATAACGATGGCCTTTTCAAAATGTACGGGTACATATGCGTAGTAATTCCTCCATACTCCGCGTGTCCGCCATAAGAATTAAACGATATAGAGGGATAAGAAGTCAAGAATTAAACGGTTAAGAGGATAAGAAGATAAGAATTAAACGATATGAGATGGTAAAGAAATAAGGATTAAACATATAAGAGGAGACGAAGATTATTTTTGAATTTTTATGTCAGAAAAACAAAGAACAACAAAATCAATTTTTGAAAAAGAAAATAGTTTTGGGTTTTGTAAAAGGAAGGAAAAATAGAATGAAAACAAATGAAAAACAAATATGGAAAAGAAATTATTTTTGGTTTTTATATTTTTTTCAGAATATTCTTAAAATTAAAATGATATATTTACAGGGAAGATTTTCAAAACACAAATCAATAAACGTGAATTCGAAATTATTAACACACTTCCCCGGCAGCGGCGCCATTTGATAACAGTGTATTACGGTGTATAGATTATTTCTGAAGAAATACTCATGAAAGTATTTCCCCGGGTTGTGTCCCAACGAAGTGTAAATTGAATTCGTAGTTCGGTTCGTGACTCTTGTGATGAATAGTGAGATATAAAAGGGATATTGATATTTTGGATATTTATCACTACAATTATAAAGCATGTAAAGTTAAAATAACCTAGAACGCAATCTAATCTAAAAACGCACACCTATGGGAATTTAAAAACAACTAATTAAGCATATAAATCTAGAGGCAAACTAATGATACCAAGTAAAGATAATAAATTTAGTGGCAAGCTTAATAATCTAACATTAAAGATAAAAGCTAAAAATTACAATTTAAACTATATTAAGCAAGCAAATAAGAGATAAATGATAAAAAAAAAAAAAAAGACATGCTTATTAAGCAAATTATCACGATCCTTAAGTGTGGTTATTTATTTCAATTAAGTCCTCTATTGACGAATTAATATCTTTTACAAATAATCGTTTCCTCACAACGTTGGTTTATTTTGAAAACAATTTCATAAAGAGATATCAATATCTAAATTAAAACCCAATATTTTCACACCTTTTGCCTTCTCAAATAACCAAAATTTCAATCCATGTAATTACTAATCAATTTATATTCAAACTTTTATAAAACAACACTTAATTCACATAACAATCTACTCAACAAGTATATAAAAGATCTACTCAATACTCATGTTAATTAAACTAATTAAAACAAATAATGCAATAAACATCATCATATTAATAAACTAATTATCTAAAATGAAAAGGAATAGAAAGTAGAACCCGATCTAACGCGACGAGAATAATACCACCCGATTTTATAAACTTGTCAAATTATAAAGTTTACTCTAAAAAGCATTAATATAACCAAATAGTTAATAAAGTTTATGATCTTATTAACTAGTTAGCTTTATTAAAACTAAAAAGCAATAAACTTTAGTAATAAGCTAGCTTATAAAATCCTTAAGCTCCTCGCCTTATGTTGAGAATGATGAAAAACTAAGAAAGTCACAACTTTATTCAATATTAGTTCAATTAAGCTATCGAATAAGCAAGATCTAGATTAAAAATGCTATAAATAAGCTAATCTAATCTAGGAAAAACTAGTAATTGAACCAAAAAGCTAGGAAGCTAATAGATCAACACTAGTTATTAATCAACAAAAGCTAAAAAGCTAGATTGAATAGAAGAAAAGAAAAGATAAGCTAATTAGATTTATTTAAGAAAAAGCTTTCAAATAAAAAGAGATTAAAACAAATAAAAGAAAAATGTTAGATTTATTAAAGAAGTTATGAAAAGAGATTAAGAAATAAAAAGTGCTTATTCAATAACCTAATCTAATAAGCTATGATAAGCTATTAAGCTAAAATATATTTTTAGATAAAAGAAAATGAAAATAAAAGAAAGAGATGAGAAGAAGAGGTAGAATAAACTAAGTTTGATGAATAATAATCAACTTCATTAATCTTGAAATAAAATGTGCAATAAGCTCTTAAAAATAACTACAAATATTAACCTATTACAAAAATAAATCTACTCTCTATTTTATTTATTCTACTCCTAAAAATAAAAGAGTGTGTGTAAATTTTTGAAAGGAAAAACTCTCCAAAATGAGTGCCAATGATTGGCATTTATAGCCAATGATGAGGGAGTCTAGCCTTCTCTAGATCCTTCAAAAAATAACACATTATTAAGGCCTCATGCCAGCTTCTGGTTGGATGAAACTAGATCATCAAGGAGACGTGGCACTGTGCTATTGGCTGCTGAAGACATAATGGAACGAGAGTGAGGTATGTACATCTCCACGTGCTTCAGTGATTAATTTTGGGAAGTGAAGTATACTTCACGTGCAAGCTCTTGCACTTCTTTTTTTTCGTTTTATTTCATTTGTCGTATCATGCATCATGTGGCCCACTTTGATTCATTTATTTTCTTTTTTAATTGACTTTTTTCGTTTTGCGGCTTGTGAAATGGGAGGACTCACGTGGGCTCAACTTTTGCAATTTGTAGTCATTCCTTCAATTGTTGTATGCGCTGACCTCATCAACTGCAATTTTTAGTATCTTTATTTCTTTTTTTGCTTTGTTTTTTCTGTCTCACGTGCCACATGGAATCAATAGGACGAACAGCTCTAAATTTTTTATTTTTTTATTATTATTATTTTTTTTTGTTTTTATCGCATGCCAAAGAGATAATACCTCATTTGTCTCTTTATTCTTCTTTGTCGTATGCCGAAAAGATCACCAATCACGTGGCCACTTTCTTTCTTTTTATTTGTCGTGTATCAAGGATAAGAGAGCAGCTTTGCAATATTTTTCTTTTTCTTTGTTTGATGCGTGCGCAGGTTGGTCCACCTTGCTGGTCACTTCATTTCACTTTGTCGAGTCTCACACATAAATAAGCAGTTGACCACGTGACTCTTAGTCTTCATTTGTCTTTCTTCTATTTAGTTGCATGCAAGATGCCAACGTTATCTCTAAAACAAATAATTCATGCGGATTGGGCTACAATTCATTTACTCCTCTTGAGCCAATCTTCATTTTTCACGAACGGGCTTTACTTTCAATTATCTTGTTTAATCCGCTTAGGCTTGGGCTTCAATAAATAGATATACATATATGGGCCTTAAAGACTTGAAGGGTTTCGTTTAATCTTTCATAATTCCATTTTTTGCAACAATGCTCCAAATAAAATTACCGTTGGCCTCGTAATTTCGTGCTCATTTCAATCTCGTGCTCGATTTTGTCCGATTTCTTTGATTTTTGTACATTTTTTAAAATATCCGTTCCTGCACAATCACAAACACAAAAACACATATTTTTGGCATTTTATTGATCGGTTTTTTTATATTTTTAGTCCGATAAATTAGGTAAAAGGTATGTGTATTTATACACGTACCAATGGTCTAGAGCATATTGCCCACGTACTCGCTACAATTATTGTACATCTAACAGCGTTGAGTCTGTTAATGCTTGTGCTGTAAAATCAAGGAAGCTGCCTATCACAATGTTGACCGAGCAATATCAAAAAATGGTGCAAAGTTGGGATTTAAAACGGCGAGAATTTGATGGTATTTATCTTCTAATAGAAAATATATTTTTTTAATGGTTTTGTTTAATATAAAGTCATTGTTATATGTCTATGTGTTTATGCAGCAAAAATGAAGTATGGAATAACAGATTGGGAAAAGAGAAAAATTAAAAGCGCAACTTGGAATGTATACGGGTTTAATCAAGATTGGTTCCAAGTTTTTGATATGCGATACAATCGTGAGGTGAACTTAGCGACTATGACATGTGACTGCCGCAAATGGCAGCTTTCCGGGATACCTTGTGGTCATGTTATTGCCGTTAGTAGGTTTTTGGGTCAAACAGATTGTGTGCAATTCGTACACGATTGGTTTAAAAAACCAAAATACCAAGCGACATATGCAGAGTCGGTTAATTTTGTTGGAGAGTTTCACGAATGGGAGTATCCAACGCATATACACCCCATCACACCTCCACGAATGGACAACCCACAACCTGGTCGGCCAAAAAATACTGACCGTATACGATCCCAGGGTGAGGAACCACGAGTGAGACATTGTAGTAGGTGCAGTGAAGCGGGACACCAACGTGGGCAATGCAACCAACCATTCGTCACTGAAGAAATGTTAAACAAAAGAAAAAAATACCCCCAAAAAAATTAGTTAACGAGCAACATCAAACTCCACCATCGTTCGACTCATAGCCGAGTCAAACACATCATCACACATTTCCTACTTATGACACATACCCATCCCATGTATTTGAACATAATACATACCCAACGCAACCATATGATCAAAGGTTTTACACAAGGGACCCATATGAGCATGGGCAAACAAGTCATGAACAACATGCTCATTTTAACCCGTCACACGGCTATGAACAATACGATTCTCAAGCATACGCCTCTCAACATTTAAATGATCTAAACACTCAGCAGTCTAATAAATAGTTGGTTTAATTTGTTTGGTTAGTAACTAGTTAGCTCTTGTTGGTTATGTATTTTCATGTAATTGTAGTAATTTGTGACATATGTTATGAAGCTTGTAATAAATTCCATTTGTAATCCTAGTATGTATTTCCACAACAACCCTATTTAAATACTAGAAATGACAACTAAGAAAAAGATGGACATTTACCCTATTGATTTGATAAGACAATTTGATGAGGCGAAAAATGATCCGTTTTTAGGGGGTCATTTAAGCCCGAATTCGAATTTATTTGATCAAATATTGCCCTAAATCGTTCCTTTTGTGATTTTAGGTACTTTGGGAGAGAAATCTGGAAAAGGAAGCAATTCAGACGTTTTTGGAGCATAAAAGTGAAGAAAACGCCAAAGTCTTAATTTTCCATGCTGGGAACAGTAGGTGACGGCGTCAAGAGTAACTTCCTGACGGCGTCAAGAGCAAAATTCCATGACGGTCTAGTAGAGAATTGACGGCGTCACGAAGTAGGGCGTCAAGAGTAAAAGTCATGACGGCCTGGAAATGATTATCACTTGACGGCGTCAAATGTAGATCAAGGAAGTCCGAGAATAGTTTTGGCGGCGAGGTGACGGCGTCACAAGTTTATTCTTGACGCTGTCAGACCCCTTTTCCAATATATATAGTTTTCTAATTTTCACATTAAAGGAGAGAAGTTTTGGAGAAACCCTAAGTACAAACTTGGTGTGAATTTTACAGGTTTTTCAAGGGTTCCAAACCCTTGATACCTTTCATGTGTAATTGAGATAAGTGTTCTTTCAATTCAATCAATATGTCTATGTGTTGGTTGTCTATATCTTGTTCTTGTCTTAATTCCATCATGCTAGGCTAGATCTATCTTGTGTTTTCTTGGATCTAATGAAACCTAGATGTTAATTATGTGTTGATTACTTGTTTATTCTTGTCTTGGATTAATGATTTATATGTTAGGCTTAAGAAAACTGGCAGATCTCCAATTGGTAACATGCTTGAACGTCTTAAGAAACATGAACCGACGCGCACTAGGTCTTTATTGGTTGTATTTAATGCATGAGCCACTGTTTAAAATCCCTATAGTTGTGCTGGGCATGGTATAGGAGGAGATAAGAGCTCATAGAATTGGGGAGTTAAGTGTGCCACCCCATGAATGGTATTAAGGAATACGATCCGTCATCCATGCAATTATAACAAGTAATTAACGTGTAAAAGATGTCTAGGGAGTAGTGAAATCTAAGTAAACACATTTTCTCCACTTATTGCTCACAACTTTAGTATAATTTAGTTTATTTTTATTTCTAGTATTTTATTTTGATTGCATCTTTAGTATTGGGTTAGTTGATTAGCAACTAATTCCGCCCAAATCCTTCAAACCCGAGATTTTTACTTGCTTTTCATAAAATATAAAACTACAAAAATAATCATCCCTCGCCTTTAGAACTAGTATTTAGGTTTTCTAATCCTAGCGACACTATTCCTAAGCTGAACGATCAATCCCCCGGTACTTGTCACTATACTATACTACAACGATCAGGTACACTGCCTGGTGGGGGTTGTAAGCTTCTCAAGATCCCTTGAGAGGTAAAACCTGGTGCGAATCCCCACGCATCAAGTTTTTGGCGCCGCAGCCCGGGGAATAGTTATTGTCTAGGTTAGAATTTCTTTTTATTAGGTCTACTTGCTAGATTCCTTTCTAGTAAGATTTTATTTTTATATTTAGGTTCTCTTTAGTCTATCTTATTTCTTTGTGCCTTTGTTCGTAACCACCCGACATCATGGACAACGAGAACATCTTTGAACCCGTCATCCCACCACAACAAAACCCACCATTAGAACCCCTTAGGCCCCGAACCTTAGGAGAGTATTCCCGACCTAGCCACCAAGGCCACCGAAACAACATTGAGCTCACCGGAGCCAATGTGACCCCCTTGCGATCCGACACCATCCGGTTGGTGCAAAGCGGATGTGCATTCCATGGACTTCGTTCCGAAGATCCAAACCAACATCTTAAGGACTTCCTCAAAATCGTAGATTCCATAGACCTAGATGTTGCAACTAGAGAGACAACCCGATTACGCTTATTCCAATTCTCTCTACGGGATCAAGCTAGTCAATGGCTTGAGCGTTTACCTGCGGGATCCATCACCACATGGGATGATCTCACCACTCGTTTCCTCGCTTATTTTTTCCCACCGGGGAGAACTACTAAGCTTAGAAATGACATCTTGATGTTCCAACAACGTCAAAGTGAATCTCTTTATGAAGCATGGACTCGTTTCAAGGACTTACTCCAAAAAGTCCCTCATCATGGCATAGATCTTTGGCTCCAAGTCCAAATCTTTTATGACTATATCGACATCTCCACGAGGCGAGCCATTGACCAATCGGCCGGTGGTAAGCTACGTGATCTAAGTGCGGAACAATCATGGGAACTCATAAAAGATCTTGCTCTCTATGACAACGAAAGTTGGAATGATCCCCGTGACTTGAACAAAACGGTCAAGGCAATATCTTTGCCTTCGAACAATTCTAGCACTCTCGACCGTAGGATCATGGAACTTGAGGACCAAGTCAAGTTTCTCATGAAATCTTACGAAGCTCCTAAGCCTTCAAGCCAAGTGAACAAAATCACTTCTTCATGCGAATTATGTAGTGGTCCCCACGACACTCGTGATTGTGTGGAACTCCCCGGAACAGCTTTTGCGGACTACGCATCCACGCGTACCGACGAAGCGGGAGATAAGTGGTACACTTTCAAGCCCGAGCCAAACACTTACGGTGATTCATACAACCCCTCATGGAAAAATCACTCAAACCTTAGGTGGAAACAAAATCAACCCAATTCTTCCAATCCGCCTAATCGTTACCAACCAACCGGTCCACCTTCCAACCGTACTTTCAACAACAATCCTTCTAACAACTATGGTAGTACCAACAATCTTGAAGGATTGATGTCCAAGCTCATGGCATCTCAAGAGGCTCGCATAGCTAGGTTTGAAACCGAATTCAACCAACAACAAATAGAGATAACCAACAAGATTGACAACTTGTTGAAAGCCCTCAACAACCAAGCATTAGTCACACCTAGGAAGGACACTAGGGACACCAATAACGGAAGCCAAATTAAGGACCCCTCATCATCCAAACATGTCCACTTTGTCAATGTTGTCACCATTAAGCCAATAGATAAGGAGATTGAGGAGAGTGACAAGGATGAAGTTAGAATAGAAGCCGAGACTAAGGATGAGAGTAGGGAAGTTGAGGCTAAGAAGGAAGAGGAATTAGAGAAGGTAGAACCTATAGAAAAATACTTTGATAAGTTGCCCACCAAGGAAGAACGGGAATACCATAAGGATTTATTCGATAGTCCCGAGAGACCATATATCCTTGGCACCCCCTTATCAAAATGGGAGACCCCTCTAACATTAACATCCCATGCAATATCGGGCACATGCATATATGGAAAGCTTACATCGACCCTAGATCCCCCGTGAACATCATGACTAGGACTTATTACAATTGGGTGATGAAGAAGCAACTCGATTTTAGGATGATGCCTAATAAGAATCTAATAAGTAATTTTGTAGGAAGTGTGAAGGGATTGCATGTGATTATAGGGAATCTCACCTATGAGATCGATTTTATGATAGTTGAGGACACTCGTCCGGTGATAGATGCTTGCCTAAGCCAAATAATATTTGGAAAACCATTTGTTGAAGCCACTAGGATGAGTTATGACCCGACTTTAGGGATAGTTAGATTCAAGGAAGAAAATGATGAAGTTGCCTATCAAATGCCCTACAAAATTGAGCAATACCGCCTTCTCTCTAATATTGAAAAGGAACACAAGCAAGCGGCTTATTATAGGAATGAGGAGGATAGACGTATAGGAGTAGAGTATGTAAAGAACAGAATGCTTGGTTTCTACAAAGAATGCTTGCAACTAGGCCCGGAGTACAAAACTGGTTTAGAAGACGACCTAGAGAGTGGAACCAATGATGAGGTCACGTAGTAACCCATGACCTTGAGTCTAGCTACAAGACTCGTAAATAAAGAAAAGCGCTTCTTGGGAGGCAACCCATGTTTTGTGTGATTTTATTTTGTTTGTTTGTTATTTGCTTCCGTATGCATGCTTAATTTTTATTGTTGGTAGATCATGTTTCTAAACTAAATAGTTGAAATACTTTACTTTGTTGTTTTGGCCTAGTCTTAACTCCACCTAAAGGTATTTTTGCAAAAGATAAGTGTAAGGGGAAACCCCAAATATGTTTTCAAGAAACAAACCGATCATGATTCTCCACAATATTAAATGAACATGTATATTCGTATTTGTTAGAGTCAAATGCTTGTATTGAGTCATAATGAAGTTTTGCAGGATTTTCCAGGAAGTAGGACCAAGTTTTTCCAGAAATTTTCCGGAAACTTAACATAAATATTTCTGCAGGTCACTTCTGACGGCGTCAAGAGTTTACTCTTGACGGCGTCAAGTGTAAAAATCTGGAAATTTTACCAGTTTTGTTTTTCTAATGGAGTCTTATGGTTTTTGTGAATTATTAAGTTTTATAATCTCCAGGAGATCTGCAAACTTCATTCCACAAGCATTATATCTTATCTTGTTTTCTAGGATTTAGTAACTTATATAGGATGCCGCCGATTTTACGCGAGGTTGTTTTGTCTATTTTATCAGGTTTTACAGGTTATGTATGACAAGAAGATGATTTATATTCTGGAAGGGAAGCTTTGATTGTTCATTTTCTTGGAGGAAGATTTAACCTGGCCATCCTATTATCTATACCGAGCGAATCAGGGGAGTATTTGATTTCATTCTTTTTAACTTTTTTACTTTTACATTCTTTACTTGAACATTGAGAATAATGTTCATCTTAAGTGTAAGGGGAGGGTAAAAAGATGATACCTTACATATGCACTTTCGCTTGAGTTTGTTTTGTTTAATGGTAGATGTGTAATTAAACTATGAGAAATACTTGTTAGTGCAATTTTAGCGCCAAATTTAAATTTTTTTACAACATTTAGGAGTGAAACTTTAGCCATAGCAAGCGTCTCATGGATAGGAGATTGTATGACTAGCACATAACCATATATTCAGAAAAATTTTCCACCCAAATATGTGAGGTTCGCCTTTAGATTTGATAGGAAAAGCATTTACTATTAGTGCTTATGAGTGTACCGGTAGCATTTAGATTCTAGAACTTGCGTTAGTGATGCATCCCGAGACCGCTAGTGAGACTACATTCGTGTAGTAGGATTTACTACATGATAAGAGGCATTAGGATCACCCTTGTGTTAAACCCGTATCATAATTACTTGAACATTTAAGTCATATTACTTGGCTAGTTAAGTCAACTAATTTTTCCCACACCCTTAGCGTTGTACTCATTTTTAGTACACGAAACCCCTAGTACACCCCTCCGAGCCTATCTTTTCGTTTCTAACTTTAAGCATTTTACTTAAAGGAAGAATTTGTTACACCCCACTTAAATGTACACCCAAATCGCCTTAGCCTTCCGTGTATGCGCTCATTTTTAGTGCATTATTGTTATTTGTTAAACCCTAAGTTAACTATCTAATTGATTACATGGTTGCTAAGTCGAGTCATATCCTTGTACATATTGTTTTGGGACGATTGGGACTCATGGGTAAAGTACTTATTTTATGGAGTAATGGGGAAGAACATCATATTATTACCCCCATATGTACGTTAATCTTAAAAGTGCTCCAAGTGTTTTGATTTTCTTAATTCGATTCATTAGATTAGTTGATTGTAAAGTATGTAAAAATTCAAGTGTAAGGGGAATGTTCATCCCCTATGATGTATTATTTTGGATGGTAGGGTAAGAGTGTATGTTAAAAAAAAAAAAAAAAAAAAAAAAAAAAAAAAAAAAAAAAAAAAAATCGAAAAAATCAAGAAAAAGAAAGAAAAAAAAATATATAAAAAGGAAAAAGAGAAAAAAAAAAACATACGGACTACCATCCCGTTTCATTCTATGTTTATTTTATGTTTTTGTTATTTTTCATTTATTAGCTTAAGTCGAGTCTAGTCTTGGCTTAGCAACGCCATATTGTACATGTAATTAACCAAGATTGTTAACTCGCCACCAGTAAAACTTCCTTTATCCAACAAAACCGTGTATTTCATATCCCTACACCTAACGTTACAACCCTTTAAAAGACCTCTTTGATAGTTTATCCTAGGTGCTTACGTCATGTGGTGGAGGTTTGATCCTTTCCCAAGCCTATGGTAATCTATTTTGCTATGACAGGTAGTGAGAGATATCTTCCGTTTCCATATGGTAATTTATACTTTATTACACCCGAGAGATGTGAGTATCTAAACACTATTTGTGAGGTGCTAGTGTATGACCTCCATGCTTGTCTATTGGTCTTTAGTGGAACGATTATTTGTTGTAATTACTTTTATATTAGTGTTAAATGACTCCTAACTTGTATTTTGACTAGAATAAAAGCGCATTTGCTTGAGGACAAGTAAATCTCAAGTGTAAGGGTATATGATGAGGCGAAAAATGATCCATTTTTAGGAGGTCATTTAAGCCCGAATTCGAATTTATTTGATCAAATATTGCCCTAAATCGTTCCTTTTGTGATTTTAGGTACTTTGGGAGAGAAATCTGGAAAAGGAAGCAATTCGGACGTTTTTGGAGCATAAAAGTGAAGAAAACGCCAAAGTCTTAATTTTCCATGCTGGGAACAGTAGGTGACGGCGTCAAGAGTAACTTCCTGACGGCATCAAGAGCAAAATTCCATGACGGTCCAGTAGAGAATTGACGGCGTCACGAAGTAGGGCGTCAAGAGTAAAAGTCATGACGGCCTGGAAATGATTATCACTTGACGGCGTCAAATGTAGATCAAGGAAGTCCGAGAATAGTTTTGGCGGCGAGGTGACGGCGTCACAAGTTTATTCTTGACGCCGTCAGACCCCTTTTCCTATATATATAGTTTTCTAATTTTCACATTAAAGGAGAGAAGTTTTGGAGAAACCCTAAGTACGAACTTGGTGTGAATTTTACAGGTTTTTCAAGGGTTCCAAACCCTTGATACCTTTCATGTGTAATTGAGATAAGTGTTCTTTCAATTCAATCAATATGTCTATGTGTTGGTTGTCTATATCTTGTTCTTGTCTTAATTCCATCATGCTAGGCTAGATCTATCTTGTGTTTGCTTGGATCTAATGCAACCTAGATGTTAATTATGTGTTGATTACTTGTTTATTCTTGTCTTGGATTAATAATTTATATGTTAGGCTTAAGAAAACTGGCAGATCTCCAATTGGTAACATGCTTGAACGTCTTAAGAAACATGAACCGACGCGCACTAGGTCTTTATTGGTTGTATTTAATGCATGAGCCACTGTTTAAAATCCCTATAGTTGTGTTGGGCATGGTATAGGAGGAGATAAGAGCTCATAGAATTGGGGAGTTAAGTGTGCCACCCCATGAATGGTATTAAGGAATACGATCCGTCATCCATGCAATTATAACAAGTAATTAACGTGTAAAAGATGTCTAGGGAGTAGTGAAATCTAAGTAAACACATTTTCTCCACTTATTGCTCACAACTTTAGTATAATTTAGTTTATTTTTATTTCTAGTATTTTATTTTGATTGCATCTTTAGTATTGGGTTAGTTGATTAGCAACTAATTCCGCCCAAATCCTTCAAACCCGAGATTTTTACTTGCTTCTCATAAAATATAAAAATACAAAAATAATCATTCCTCACCTTTAGAACTAGTATTTAGGTTTTCTAATCCTAGCGACACTATTCTTAAGCTGAACGATCAATCCCCCGGTACTTGTCACTATACTATACTACAACGATCAGGTACACTGCCTGGTGGGGGTTGTAAGCTTCTCAAGATCCCTTGAGAGGTAAAGCCTGGTGCGAATCCCCACGCATCACAATTGATGCATGAGAAAAGTATGCACAACGTCAGTTACACTGTTCATTTTCTACTGTTGAATTGATAGCACAAACAGTGTCCTTGATAAAAATAATAAATAAGTGTTCATGTGACACTATATAACCCACATTGTCGCAGTTGATTTTCAATAAAACCTTGCAATCTGTTTTTCAAATATTTAAAAATTTCAACAAATGACATTCAAAGTTCTAGTTCACCATTACGGGAGGTTCACTTCCCAACCTGGAAGAAAATTTGTAGGTGGTTTAATTGCTTGCATAGATCCGGTCGAGGTTAAAACTTTTTTGGCCGATCAATTGAAATTAATCTTAACGAATTGTTTAGGTTACGATGAAAACTCCCCAACCTTTTTTTTATATATAAAAACCAAATTGTAGTCTTGATACAGGGCTCGTACCATTGGCTGATGCTATTGAAGACCGGGAATGTAACACCCCAACCCATAAGGGCTAAAGTGTAACATTTTGGAGTCAAATCAGAACACAAGTAAACAGAAATACATTACTAATACAAGGGTTACAATGCAGTTCTAATGAAAAGATAAAGGACTAATTCTAAACATTACAACTTCCAAAACTAATTACAAACTAAGAACCAAAAGAGAAACTCTAAGTCTATCTCTAATCCATGGGGAGCTATCGACGGCATAGTCCACTAAGAGCTCCTAAGCACTCTTCACCCAACCCAGCTTCTTTCTAAAACCTGCCGCAGGAAAAGAAATGCGGCTGAGCTTAAAAAGCCCAGTGAACAGATATAAACAAAAGAAAGCTAATAACAAAAGAGAACGAAAAAGAATACGGAATGAATCCAAGCAATCTGTTAAGACAAATATCAAAGGAAAAATGGAACGTATAATAGGGTTTACAAAATATGATCAAGGAAAGTACGGATAAGGAATATCAAACGTATCAAAGAAAATGAACGAATCATAAGTGTAAGCAAGATGAAATAAGGCAAACATAAGTTAATCATAAATAGAGAAGACAAGATAAGGATCATTTAAAAGTAGAACTAACAGAAATGCCCAACAAATACTAATGTGCACATAGGAGTGATCATCTCCAAATGTACTATGTGAAAGGGGTGTATTGCACACACACCAAAACATTCACCAAATAATACTAAACAAAGTACCTAGGATGCATCCATACGCCCCCTGCAAAACAGATATATATGCACAAAGCTCTAGGCTAAGTAAACATGTACAATAATAAATATAGGCCTGAATAGCTATAGCATAATAGGGATAGTTGTGGACAAAAACTCACCTCCACAGATAGTGTCAATACCACTGGTGCATCAGTGGCAAGGCCATGGACTCCCCATGACTGGCTAATAATTCTAACACATACAGGCAAAATACATAATGGGCATAAGAATAGGAAATGCTATAAGCAATGATACTATAGCATGTAATCGAATATCAACTCATATCAAATCATAAAGATCAACAAATAGGAATCATACAAAGGGAACATAGCAATGGCTTAACTGAAGGAATCATAATCAAAGTAATAATCAAAAGAGAGAAGGATGACCTTTACTAAAAATGCAGAATATCTGTACCTTAGACCGCCAACGAACCATATCATAACATAAGAATAGGAAGTCACTCCTTCTTTAGCGAATCTACACGAATTAATGAATTTTTTATTATTCAAATGCTCTTCTTAAAATTAGATTACTCATTTTAGTCGGCTTTTCATTTTAGTAACTTTCCGTTTATAGCGGATTTCCAAAAATAGTAACTTTCCAAAAATAGCAAGTTTCCATAATTAGTACATTTCTAAATTTAGTAATTTTTGAATTGAGTAACTTTGATAATTTAGAGTTATACATGACAATTAAGTAATCTTTAAGGTTTAATATAACCAATATCATAGTTTAAGATTTATTATGACACTTTAGTAAAGTTTAGGGTCTATTGTGACAAATTCCAAAGTTTATATAACTTATTATATAAATCATAATTTAGTCTAACTAAAATTTCCTACATGCAAAACTATTTCTTCTTCATATTAACTTGTAACAGAAACATGCCGAAAACAACTTGCACCCTTTTATATTATTTGTTCTAGTATTTCAATCTCTTTATACGATCATTAGATAGTTATCACGGGTGCGTTTCATACGTCATATAGGGTCACCGGGTTTTAGCATACATGCGACACATCACACACGGCTCACCATACCTTAACGAAACACACCTCTTTTCAGCTTTGTAACTTGTTTAACGACCACCCTCATTTATTTCGTATCTAGAACAGATTGTGACACCCCTTGTAGTGAAATAAAACTGAATCGCAAACCCTTATGGTTTATTCTTTTCGATTTGAAAGTAAAACTGAGCATCATGCCTGCATTTCCTCTTTTAGTTAGAGTTTAATATTAATTATGTTGTGGCATCTTTGTGATATTAAAATAAGTTGCAAACTTCTTATATCTTTCATTTTTGCTTCGAATTAACATATTATACCACGTACATCCCAAATGAAACCAACATGCATGCAACAATCTTATTACAACTCGAATAGAATTTAGATCCAAAACAGGTACGCTGGTGTCATATTTTAAGATATATCATAGTTTACGAAATATGTGAGTCAAACCAGTGTCTACATTACATGTGTGTTGTTATCATTATTTCATGTGAGGTTTTCCATTCGAATAACATGCATAAAATATGCATAAAATACTGATCTCATGGTTAACTGTTATGATTCTATGCGACTTCCGATTTTGAAAAACATGCATGCATTCTCTTCTTCCTTTAGTTTATATTTAGTTTTTAGCATGTATAACATTTATCGACCCATCGTATGTAAACCGATTCGAGACAGCCAAATAAAACTCAATATCGACAGGACTTTATCATTTCATGCGCTCTTTATTTCGTATACACATACTTATATGTAGTCCGTTAAAAAAACATACTTACATATAGCCAATTCTAATTAGTCTTATGTGATGTGAACATGTTCGTTTATATAATAAGCAAAACAAAGGGAGAAAAAAAAAACAAGGACGATATGGTTACCCTTGTTGCATGAACTGATCAAACGAAACGAGGTATCAACTGACCAAAGCTCCAACCGAATCTAAACCAGTCAATACTCCTTCGAACCAAGTAACCCACGACTCCAAGCTAATCTGATATCAAAGAAGTCCAACACCCCTTAGATCTGACGTATACCACGACCCAAAGTCACCATATTTTGAACCCAGAAGTATTACAATCGATCACCACTTTATCACGATCAAATCACAACCCCTTTGAAGCTTGTACACGTCTCTTCTAGGTCAAAAATGTGTGGCAGAAATATTGTGCCGCCACTTGTAACTAGGGTTTTATGTTTGTGATTGTTTTGTTTTCTCAGAATTTTCGAACGGAGAAATGGGAAGAAGAGAACTATCGTTTAATAAAAACGAGTATAAGGAAGGCTTCAAACTAGGCAAGTGTATATTATGTATTTGATTGATTTGGGGATAGGGAGGTGATTAGGGCCGAACATAAAGGTGGTTTGTTAGGAGATGATTATCATAAAATAAAGTTTCCATATTTTCGGATGAGTTGTATGTCACAATTTACAAAAGAAATTGGCCTAATATATAACTTGTAAACGTGTTATAATTTCCGAAATTATGGGAAGGATTAGGATAGTGATTAGTGAATGGTTCATCACATATAGTTGCCATATATCGAATTAGGAGTGTACAAAAATACAAAAGTTTAAATAGGTTCTAACTAAAATTGTTTAACGTCTTATATTTTTAATGAGACATTTGTTAAGTTGATATTCTTATTAAGTATAGTTTAGGATTCCACGCTTCCAAAATTTAAATTATAACTTATCGTATTCGATATTAGGTTTAGTTCACGAAACTTATGAAAATTAAAATTATATGGGAAATTTGGAAAAAAAAAAAAGGATTTTCGGGTTTTACAATTCTTCCCCTCTAAAAAGAAAATTTTCGTCCTCGAAAATTGAAGTCGCAAAAAGTTAGACGGAGATGTAGCAAATCATAAAAGAACGTGACAATTAACCTCATGCTCAGGGAGGTCCTTCCAACAGAATCTCACAAACAGAATATTTTCTCATGACTCGATCCCAACAACAAGGATAGCCCAGGCTCTCCACATAACACAAATCGTAATAAATCTGATCCAACGAATACGAAATGAACATGAAACTGATGATAGTCGAAATCTCATAAAGAGATACATGAACATCGGACGGATCTGGAATAAATAGGAAGTGATACTAAATGGTAGAAAACTTCACGAATCAAATCAGGTTCTGAATGTACTAAGGGACTTGCAAAAGGAATCAGAGAGACATATTTCGAATTATCAGACCTTCCAAAATTTTCCTAAAGAGGTTGGTGACATATTCGTACTAACGATTAACTAAGAACATATTCAAGTATCGAATCGTATTAGAGTACATAACGAGATAGATATGATAACTGCACGGATAAGAATAAATCTAAGGACTATCGTATCACGAATCAAATCTTCCTTACATGCCAAAATGTATAACCCTTCTGTACGAAAAACATCATATGGGACACACAATTTTCTATCTAAACTATCAAGCTTCCTCTTCTACAAAAACACAAATCCATTAGTCACTGTAATTAACTCCAAAAATACAATGAGCAGCTTCTCGACTTAATTGAACCAGAAGGTGTTCTACTTCTCCGTTCATACATTATCTGAAAGGACAAACCTGTCACTCGCATGCCATCGATCTTAATGAGCCAACACAATCAGACCACACACTTGTCAAACTTCCTGCTCAACACTTCTTCCAAGTCCGAATAGTTGTTCTGCTTATCCATTAGTTTGTCGGTGAAAAGCATCCTATACTTGAGTCTGGTCCCTCAAGCCTTCAGTAGTTCTCCTTGGTATTGTGAGGTAACAACGCAAATCTCTTACACGATCACTACAGTTGGGCCAAGTAATTGAGAAATCTTCTGCCGGAGGATTTATGCCCACTGTTAACTAAATACATATTCTAAGAGGCAAAAATGAGCTGACTTAATCAAATGATCCATCACCACATAAATTATATCATTCTTCTCAAATGTGCGAGGAGGTTTCGTTACAAGGTTCATGAAAAGTCTAATCCTACTTCTAAGTCAGAAAGTCCATAAGTTAAAGGAACTCCCTTGCATGCTGAAGTTCAATCTTGACTTGTAACATACTAAGCACATCGTCACTAATGTGATCACATCCAGTTTCATGCCATTCCCTTTGAAAATTCTTCTTAGATCCCTTATACATCTTAGTACAACTAAGAGGGATAGAGAAAGTAAAACTGTGCCTCAATCATAACAGCTTCTCTCCAGTCTTCTAACACAGATCATAGTTCGCCATCTTGCTCCTGAGCTTCTAAAGTTTGTAATTAGATTCAACCTTCATGTTCGCCATGACTCAACCTCCCTGAGTTCTAAGTCTTGATTTTCTAAGCTCAATCTCCAAGACAAACCAAACTTCAAATTTCTTCCTAAATGCATTTGCCACCAAATTTACCTTGTAAGATATGTCTTTCAAATCTTAAGAGCAACCACACTACCGCCAATTCCAAGTCATGCATTGAATAATTCTCCTCAAACAGTTCTGATTGTCTTGATGCGTAAGCAATAACCTTCCTGTGCTGCATAATCGCATAACCAAGTCTCTTCTTGAAACGTCCCAAAATTGGTACTACCTGAAAGTATGGAAGTTGAAGCTAATTTCTATTTCAACTTTTTCAAAACTCTTTTCTCATCCAAACTAAGCTTCTCTTCTTTACTCATAAAATTCCTCGACGGTAACGCAAGTCGTGAACATCTTCCAACCAATATAATGCTTCCAGAATATATAAATGATCCTCATGTTTCCAACATAATATGAAAATGATTCTCATGTTTCTCCTTCATCTTTGAATGTACTAATATGTCATACTATGACCAATTTGTCTAAGTACTCACGAAAGACACGATTCATCAAATTCAATAAACAATCAAAGCATTAGCTAATACTATTAGCATCATTAACAGTCATAGTGGCCAATACGAATACGAAATGATTTTTTTTGAAATAACTTCAAGCCATAATCCATCTAAAGGAAAACTCCGCGTCCTAAAGTTGATCAGATACATCGTCGATTCGAGGTAGGGAATAATGGGTTTCAATAGTGGTACGGTTCAGCTTGCAGAAGTCAATACATAATCTCTTGCTACCATCTTTCTTCATCGCGAAAAAAAAACTGAAGCACTCCAAGGATATACACTAAGACAACAAACCATTTCATAGCTTTTTGGTTGCCACTCCTCCAGTTCTCTCAATTCGGCTGGTGCCGTTCAATATGGAGTTTCAAAATAAGGCAAAACGTCGTCCTATACGGATAGGGTTCTGTCTCATCAAACTTAACTGTTCTCAGGCACTTCTCAAAGATATCTTATGATCCCCATAAGTTCAAGTAATATGATGTAATTATTATCACGTTGGCCAGGCGTCATAATACTTGCATCATATAAACATGCCTTTACTGAAATCATATTCTCCCTCGAGTCGTGACTACACATTTTATCACTACTAAGTCAAATCAAATTCATAATCGGTGGAAAATCTGGGTGGTTCATTCAGGGATTCATTGGAAGAATTTAGATTGCAAAATGACTCTCAAAGTGAGATTCATCCCACTGGAAACAAGAATAGATGCTACGAAAATTACACAACTGCGAAAGTAACATACGAGTTTCCAGGGTAGTAAGGATAACAAAGTTTAACAATCCAAAATTGATGAGGCGAAAAATGTACCGCTTTTAAGGGGTCATTTAAGCCCGAATTCGAGATTATTTGATCAATTATTGCCCTAAATCGTTCCTTTTGTCATTTTAGGTACTTTTGAGGAGAAATCTGGAAAAAAAAGCGTTTTGGACGTTTTTGGAGCATAAAAGTGAAGAAAATGGCAAAGTCTCAAAATTCCTTGCTGGAACAGTACCTGACGACGTCAAGCTACAATACATGACGGCGTCAAGAGTGGCAAAAGAGGTGGATGTGGAAATTATAACGTGATGGCCCAGAGTTTTTCTTTGTTATTGGCCTGACGGCGTCACCAAGGCCGTCAGGGTCCAAATATTAGTGACGGCCCAGAGCTTATTTCTACATGACGGCGTCAGAAGTGGATCTAGGCAATACGAATTTCAACTTGGCGGCGAGTTGACGGCGTCAGAGGCTAACACATGACGACGTCAGGATGCTTAGTCTATATATATTTTTCCAATTTTTCATTGTAATGTGTGGAACTTTTGGGGAACAAGTTGTGTAAAAACCCTAGGTCGAATTTCCTGCATATTGAAGGGGTTTCAAACCCTTCTTTCTTCCATATTTGAATAAATATAAGTACTTCAATAATCATTCAATATGTCTATGTATTGTTTGATTCTATCTTATGTTTATCTTTCTTTTAACATGTTAGGCTAGGCTTTTATTGTGTTTGCTTAGATGTAGTGAAACCTAGATGTTGATTATTGGTTGATTGTTTGTTTATAATTGTTACGGATGATTGTATTCGATGTTAGGCTTAAGAAAACTGGCAGACTTCCATTGGTAACTTGCTTGAACGTCTTAAGAAACATGATCAGAGGTGCACTACGATTTTTGGTTGTATTTAATGCATAAGTGAATTCTAATAATCCCATGTTAGGAGCTTTTAACGGCTCGACATAGGAGTGAAGCAGGATCTTATAGAGTTAGGGAAAATTGTACACGGCCCTACGACTGGTATTAAGGAATATAACCTGTCATCCATGCAATTGTAACAAGCTAATCAACCGGTAAAAGATATCTAGAGAGTAATGAAATCTAAGTAAACACAACTTTTCTCATTATTGTTTCCACCACATTAGTAAATTAGTTTAATTTTCATTTCTTTTATTTTAATTTGATTGCATCTTAGTTAATTGGGTTAGTTGGCTAGCAACTAATTCCGCCCACTCCTTCAAAACCCGAGATTTTACTTGCTTTCATAAAATATAAAAAAATACAAAAAGAATCATCCCTCACTTCTAGACCTAGTTTAGTAGGCTTTCTAATCCTAGCGACACTATTCCTGAGTTGAACAATCAATCCCCCGGTACTTGTCACTATACTACAACGATCAGGTACACTGCCTGGTGGGGGTTGTAAGCTTCTCAAGATCCATTGAGAGGTAAAACCTGTTGCGAGGGCGCAGTTCCCACGTATCATAAATCATGTCAAATCAAATCAGAGTGGTTCAAAATGTCAAAGGAGAGACGTAGTATGACAGTAGTTAGCATCTTGATGCTCAGTCCACAAGTCCATATCAGAATGACATCGAATTTAACTTTCCAAGGAAAGACAGATCAGCATAACAAATCTTATCATTCAAAGTGAGGGATGGCATTCTTATACTCGTGGTTGATTACCACAAGACTTCTCATAGGAATAAAACTGGATAAGGCAAAATCTAATGGTATAGGGAAACTTAGATATGCTTATCAAAAGCAAGAGATTTCACCGAATGTGTTAAACATATTATGGTCATACGAATTCTCAGAATGCCTGGAGAGGCATCTAAAGTGTTAACAATGAATCATATGTTTGAATCAAAAGAAAACAAAGCTTGTGTAATGTCAAACACTACTACAGAATTCTCAACACATCCTAAACTTACATGCTCGTTAATCTCATGTTGTTCAGACTTATAAGTTTCAATCTCCGGAAGGGAAAATCTTAAAAGAGCTTAACTAAGAGCAAAGCACGAATCAGAGTGTATGCGGAAGCAAGGATACTTAAACAAATGCCCTATAGTCTACCCCATCCTCACCGGTCATAACTTAAGTTTTAGAGTGGCAATCCTAAAGCAAGTTCTCAACGGTTGTTCCCCAGCACTTATGGTGCAAAACTTAGAGGGCCTAATCCTCACAGGTCATAGCCTAAGCTCTACGGGTTTTGAATCCGCCGATCAAACCTGTCTCTGACATCAAAATAATAACTGACTGGCTCCAAACGGTCAACCTAAACTGGCCAAGGGATGGTCAACTAGGTCAAACAGCCTAGAGTCAATGCTCCGCGGAAGCATAGGGTTTCCCCGGCTCGTTATGTCCCGACGAGGTGTGGATGGTAATCAAAACGGGTTTGTGATCGGGTGAATTTGGACAGGAAAGGGGTAATGAAGGTTTTAATGATTACGCTACGGAAATATAAGTGAGAACGGTTTAAACACACTATATTAACAATAACGCGAAACCTAATTAACCTAAAACGTAATCTAAAAACTTAAAATCAGAATTTGCTTATAAATAAGCAGAAAAATAAGCCAAACGGCTTAAATAGAAGCTATCACTTTATTTATGTTTTTGGTTTTTCTTTATTTTACAAACTACTTTTACTAACGTAACCCAAATTTAAAAACGTAAAAGTTAATTAAATAAAACGCGAGTTAAAATCAAAATAAACGCGAGTGCGCGAAATAAAAAGTGAAATTTAAGCTATGTTAACCCTATGAACATGCAAATCATATTTTTACGAACCTAAAGATAAAAGAAAATTTTAAAAAAAGAAAATTATTTTTTTGACTTTTTAATTATTTATTATTAATTAAATACTAATTAAACTAAATTAATTAACTAAAAATACTAAATTAATTTGGAAAAATATGAAAATTTTTAGGAAATTAATTAACACTAACACTATCCTAGGAAAAATAAAATTATGAAATAAGCAGTTACAATTAAGCAGTAAATAAGCCAAACAAAAGCTGATAAAACAAATAAGCTATAAAAGGTATCTCCTTAAATATTTAATAAAAGCAATAAATAACAACTAATGGCCCAGCACAGATGGTTATTGAGTGTTGCTTGTGTCAGTGTGGTGAGTGGGACAGGTCCAGGGTTCGAATCCCATGATGCCATTTTTTTTTTTTTTTTTGCTAACTATTTTTTTTTTCTCATTTTTTTCTTTTTGCAAAACACTACAACAACAAATTGAAACAACTAAAAAAAACAACTTTTGAGGAAAAGCTTTGATCCAGCTTGTTCAAACTTTAAAACCCCACAGATCCAAGTTTTAGTTTATAGACCAAAGTAAGTTTCAAAGTGGTGCAAAACAATTGACCAGACAAGTATATGAGCAAAATCCAACCCAACGTAAACAAACACAGCTATGGATTATCGACCAACAACAACAACAAACAAACAAGGAGGATCAAACAGAGACGAAATCGAACAAGCTTATTGGTTGTTGTTTTACATCAGCAGTCATGGGGTCTAAATGGGCACGTTTGGGGGTAAAAAATAAGAAAATAAATACGCAAACTAGGGAAACCAAGCATACAGATAGCAAGACAGCCTAGTAGGCTTCCCGAAACAACAAAAATTACACCAAGATCTCAGAACATGAACAAGTTATGATTTAACGAAAAATGGGTCATGAGGGTGACAGCTTGGGTACGGGACAGCAAATGGTCCAACAGGCTACTTTGGGCTAATGAAAAGCTATTAAGAAAAATTCATAAAAAAAAATATATGAGCAACTAGTTAAGCAACAAAATAAGTTGTAAACCAAATTTCAGAGCAAATGGATAAAAAACAAAGAAATTAAAAATCAAAATCAAAATCTGTTTTTTTTTTTTTTTTTAAAGAAAGTGCAGATCTGCTGGTTTGGGGGGTGTTTACGCTATCCAAAAGTTCTTGAAAAAATTCATAAAAATCAAAAGTAACTAGGAAATCAACCCATTTACATGCATACCAAATTTCATGTAAAACGGGCTTATAACGAAGAAATGAAAAATCAAAAACTAATTGACGTGTGGGCTGATTTTTTACAGCAATTCAGAAAAAAAATGCAACTTTACGCTAAAATCTAGAATAGCTAATGGTAAAACTAGTGTGTAAAAGTAGTTGGAATGTAAAGCTAAGCTGGGAGACAGTAATTAGAAACAAAAATTATTGATTTTGAACAAGATATGGGCTACTGAAATACGGGTCAGAATGGTAAAAACCATTGTGCAAGGCAGAGACAAGGGTCAAACAGGCCACTTTGGGGTCGATTTTACCCAAGTAAATGATGTTCAAAACTGATTTTTCTTCTTGATTATGAATTATAGGCAGCAAATGAACACAAAACATCAAAATTTATCCATCTCTAATCAGAATTGAATCCTAAAATTAATCTGATAATTTGGCCTATTTCAAGAGATATAAAAAATTTGACTTTTGTTGTTTTACCAAGAGTTGACTAAAATGAAATTTGCAAGTTCCTAGATGCGTGAAATTAACGTAATGAACTAAGATAAGACTATATTAAGCGAACTAAGCAAGTTTTAAAACTAAAGTGATGATTAAGCTATTCTACTTTTTAATCAACTAAGCTGATATGAAACGTAAATGGGATTTTTACTTTTTAGCTAGCACACTAATGATTTTGAGCTTTCATTACACTATTTGACTCTATTGTAAAAAAAAAAAAAAAAAAAAAAAAAAAAAAAGTAACTCCCAATACCGTCTTCCACGGGTAATGGGTCCCAATACCGTCTTCCACGGTGTATGGGGGAGGTTGAGATGTAGACAGCCTTACCCCTACCCAAGGTAGAGAGGCTGCTTCCGGTTCTACCTAAGGTAGAAAAGGACCTCCAGCCTTTTGTAGGGAGTGAGGATCGAACCCTTTGACCTCTAGGTTGAGAGGCAAGGGGTTTTCCAACTGATCCAACCCCACTTGTTATTTGACTCTATTGTAAACTATCTAAATTGTTATTGGCTTCTAACACAAACTCTAACTCAAATTATCTTCTTAATCCAAACACTACTTTAAACCTGTTATGAAAGTTTAGTAAAGCAAAT